>VYXD01005954.1:129592-310141 GCA_013397195.1 Hylia prasina
TCTTTTTTTTTTTTTTTTCTTTTCAGAAACGCCAACAGCCTTACCAAAATTCGAGCAGATTTGAGATACAGTCATAGTAGGTAGATGTTAGTCTTGGAGAACTTATTTTGTGTGCAAATGAATATAAAAAGAACTTAAACAAAGTATTATTACACACATGATATCTATAACTAGGACTTTGATAACTGTTATATAAAGTGTGTAAAGTTTGTATTAATAAATTTTTGTAAACAATGCAATTTCGTCTAATGTTTGGGGGAGAGAAATCTAGAACCTAACAGTGAAAGCTACATTTCATTTAATTTTTTTTTTCTAATTAGTTCATTATTAAGCAGAATTATTCTGTTTCGTGACTGGGATATCTTTTCATTAAGTTTCCACATTTTGTCACCCCTACTCTGTTTGAGTAAACTAAACAGAACTGCCCGAGTGAAGAGCCTAGTCCCACACACATCAGCTCAAAACACTCTCTAAAATATGCAAACCAAACTAGTCGGCGCCTATTGTCCATTTCTCTAGCAATTCCTGTGCTTAGAAGCCGTTTATTTCAAGCGGAATTGGTATGTTTGATGAGATCTTTCCCTAATCCGCTTTTAATGAACATTCTGTATGCGCTAATGTGCTTCCTAGTGTCACCCGGTTTGGGCAACGGCAGCATCTTTCTTCGAATTAAAGACGTACTAGCTGTCCTAAAAAAAATTACACTGCAACACGACGAAGAGGTTCTTGAGTTTTTCAGGGTAGTATGCGGCTACAGTGAAAAAGCACAGGGTAGTTTGTTGGCACAAAGTGAAGGTCAGAACTTAAATTGTCACTTTAGCTTAGCCAAAGCTGCTTATGTTAATTATTTTAATTGTAGCTCAGGGACTTCACTCAAGTATGTTGAAAAGTAACAACAATTTGGTTTAAACTAAATTCTATTTCTTTCTAAGATTGTACGATCAAAAAACGAAGCACAAGAATTTAAATGATAATTTCCGAGCAATTTATTTTTCAAAACTCCAAGTCCAGGATTTGAGACAGGCTGGTCATATCCTCTCTGCTGTGAATTCACCTTTTAAACTTGTTTCAACAACAGTGTTTTACTGACAAACTGGAAAACTCCAAGAGAACATAGCTGATGATGCCACTGGTACGTTAGGAGTTACTGCAAAGTTAGATAAAAGTGTTGATCAAATGCAGACCAGGTCAGAGAAGAATGCCAAAGAACACCACCCCCTCACCTCCCCCCCCACCCCAAAACATACCTGTTGAGGGGAGGGGAAGATGTGAGTGATTTCCCAGACTTAGAGCATAACAAAATCCAGCCACTGTTTCCCAAAACCAGAATGCAGCAAACACCTGCACTTAAGCTTATTCAGGGCTCACACATATAACTACACTACATTTCCTGCTCATCAAAACTGAAAATGTGATTAAGCCAACCAAGCTGAATACTTCCTTCATATTCATAGCTAGAGGATGAAACTTTGGATTGGTCCATCTGAAAAGTAAAGTCTTCATCAGGTCCTGGTATGTGTTGAAGATGTGCAAGAGATGGAAATTCTGCTGTAAATCACATAGAGATAGTCCTAGCCTCACTCTACTGAAATTCTTCTTTCCCAAATCAAATACAATCTCATGGAAAAACTCAGCTCAGTTCCCAGTGATTTAAAGTGGCATCTCAAAAGATACTCTTGGAAAATGTGCAATACTGAGTCTTACAGTATGAGTTTTGTGGGGATTACTGGAGTTCTGTATGCTGCTATACAGCTAGGAGCAGAAGTGGATAAAACTGGCTGAGGAAACAAGAATGACTAGGCAAGACATGGTTTCGGAGATTTTCCTCACATTGTAAAAACCTCCTGACATTCAAAGTGCTAAAATGCAGTTAGGTAGTAAAGGAGGCTGCTGTAGATTCCATCCCTTGGAAATATGGTACAACACCACATCTGTCACAGAGGTCATCAAAACCAGAAAAGCCAATTTCTACAGAGCCCTGTTGTAAACCCAGATGCAGCCTGTATCTGCCTTTCACAAGATTTGCTTGTAAGGGTGCTGACCTCCTCTCCATGTGCCTTCAGAACCTTTTAGGCTTCTCCAAAACACAAAATTTGTCGATTGTCTGTACATGTTTCCACCTAGAGTTAGGGAAAATAGGAAAACAGGAGGAAATTTGATCTTTTAGGGGCTTGCTACTTCATACCTTTGCAGCTTACTTTTCAGTTATAGGATAAATAATTTAGCCTTCAGGAGAAACCTTCAGGGAAAACTCTTCCTGAAAAATGTAAGGACCTCATACTTAGCCTCTAGAACTATATGTCCTCTGAACTACACTCATGGATATTTAAGACCCAAGTGGATTCTTGTGATCATCTACTCTGTTTTAGGCATAGGATTTCTTGGAATCCTTCATTCAGCATTTCATTTCTGAATGAGCTATTCTGTATGACAGCAGTATTGATTGCAAGGCTAGCAGGGATAGCAAATTTACTGGATAAGTTGTTTCAAATGTGGCAGTTTAGCACTCTGTTCTTTTTCTCATTTTTGAATCCAAGAGATCTGTAGCCTGCTGAACAATCTCTAATGCCTGTAGATTTCCCTCTCTACATAGGTAGTCTTCAGCAGTGATTTGCTCTCCTCTGTGCCCTTTCTTTGAGGTAGTGAGGTTGATCTTTAAGTGCTCAGGATGGGGGAGATTTTCCTCAGGTGGCACTATCTCTGAACTATTTGTATTTATTAACATCCTTGCTAAAGTGTTGAGACTAGAAATGGTTACAATACCTAGCAATGACCACCTTGAGGATGTGACAAAAAGTAGGAACTTCTTCTTAACTCCTCCTTCTGCAGGTGCTGCTCATTGCTAACAAGGGTTGCGTTTGCGGTCTTGGCCATTTTCTCATGCTGTGAGATCATGACCTGTTCATAATCCTCTCCCACAGCTAGCTTCTTTTCCAGATGATTACTTCACATGCACAGAAGCCATGGCCTGGAAGTGACACCATGGTTCTTGATTCCTGTTTTGTAGTATTATTTTATGTTGTGTTAAAGCATTTTTCCCCCCCATTTTTTTTTTCCCCTTACTGAGCTATTACTTTGCAAAACATTCATTTTCTTTTTCCTGCACAAAGACCATTCTGCACCATCTCAGCTGTCACCTGGCACCCATTTCTGTCATTTTTAGAAAGTAGACCCTCTCTAGCAATGCTGCCTGTGTATTTGTGCATTGTGATACATGGGCTCAGTCCTGCTGCAGTGCAGATCTGTCTAACTATTCCAGATAAGGATTTGACCCAGTTGTAAGTGCAAATCCTGTGACAGAGCAAGTCAGAGTGACTCATAGCAGGTTGCTGGCCAGATCTCCTTTTGCACTTGGGCTCCTAGAGGCAATTCCATACTGGCATAGCTGAGGTCCCATTCACTCTAAACCTATGTGGGACATCTGAAAGTGCTTTTTGTAGCAGCCATGGCTCAGTTACTCACCTGGAATACACAGACAAGAAAAGCAGTTCATGATGCATTAATGGTTGAACTGCTAAGGCAGAATAAGTGTAAAAACTAATCCATCTTTTGAAATAATTAGTTAATTGGCTGCTGCTAAGATTAATCCAAATGTAAAAATGGAATTTAGTTTTGAACAAGGATATTTGAGCACCAGAAATAGGACTGTTTACAAGCAGTATAAACTACATTTACCATTTATGCATTAGTGTTTGCTGTGCAACTCCAATAATGAAATATCTACGCAAGATAGAGGTATGGTTCTCTGAAAGAGCATAATTGCATAATTCCTTTGTGTAGAATACAGCAAGAAAACTTCTTTCTCTTCAGGCTCTGAGATAAGTTTCAGACATTCCACTTCAAAAAGAACTTAATGGAGATTCATGGCAGTATGAAATAGAGGAGTGGGACAGAAAAATGACAGTCACTTCTGGTTCTTCTATGGTGTTGTCCAGTGTCTCAGCACCAGGATATCAAAAATATCATAGAGTCATAGAATCATAGAATATGCTGTGTTGGAAGGGACCCATCAGGATCATTGAGTCCAACTCCTGACCTTGTGCAGGACATGTCAAAAATGTGCCTGAGAGCATTTTCCATACACTTCTTGAACTCTCTCAGGGTTGGTGTTGTGACCACTTCCCTGGGGAACCTGTTCCAGTGCCTAACCACTCTAGGTAAAGAACCTTTTCTTGATATCCAACCCAAACCTCTCCTGACTCAGCTTCATGACATTTCCTTGCGTCCTGAAACTGGTCACCAGAGGGAAGAGATCAGTACCTGCCCCTCCACTTCTCCTCGTGAGGATGTTGAAGACTGCAATGAGGTCTCTCTTCAGTCTCCTCCTCTCCAGGCTGGACAAGCAAAGTGACCTAAGCTACTCTCTGTATGGCTTTTCCTCCAAATCCTTCAGAATCCTTGTGGCCCTCCTTTGGACACTCTCGAAAAGGTTACTGTTATTTTTACCTTGTAGAGCCTGAAACTGCCCCCAGCACTCGAGGTGAGGCAGCCCCAGCTCAGAGCAGAGCAGGACAATCCCCTCACTTGCTTGGCTGGTGGTGCTGTGCTTGATGGACCCAGGGCACAGCTGCCCCTCCTGGCTGCCAGGGCACTGCTGACTCAGATTCAAATTGCCATCAGCCAGGACCCCCAGGTCCCTTTCTGCAGCACTGCTTTCCAGCCTCTCGAGGTGCTCTATACACACAAACATGGTTGTCCATCCGAGGTGCAGAATCTGGCACTTTCCCTTGTTCAACTTCACATGGTTGGTGACTGCTCGTCTCTGATTTGCTGAGGTCTCTCTGCAGGGCCTCCCTGCCTTTGATGGAGTCAACAGCCCCTCCCAATATACTGGTGTTGGCAAACTTGGTATTCCTTCCACTTGTGTTTCCAAGTAATTTATGAGGATGTTGAAGAGCACAGGGCCGAGGATGGAGCCCTGCAGAACTCCACTAGTGACAGGTTGCCAGTCTGATATCACCCCAGTCACTGTAGCCCTTTGTGCCCAACCTGTGAGCCAGTTCCTCATCCCACCACATAACATGGTTATCCAACTGTGTCCTGTGTTTTATCCAGAAGGATTCTGTTTCATACTATACAAAAATCTTTGCTGAGGTCTAAAAAGATTACATCTACTGGCTTTCCTAGATCATCTTGGTGGGTTACCCTGTCAGAAAGAAGAAAATAGAAGAAAATCAGATTTGACAAGCAGTACTTTCCCCTCATGAAGCCATGCTGGCTGTGACTGATGACTGCATTGTCCTTCAGGTATTTTCCCATACCTTCCAGAATAACCTTTTCCGTTATTTTACTGGGCACCAAAGCGAGACTGACAGGCCTGTAGTTTCTGGGGTCATCCTTCTTGGTTTTGAAAATTGTGATAACCATTGTCAAGAGGATATGAGGAACTCCATAGGTACAATTTTATGGGAAAGGATGTAGCATAAATAAACACCTCCTAGATGACATCCCCAAAATGGAAATGTGAACTGGGGAAAGGAGAGGGAAAATGAGAATTAAGAGTTTTATAAGAAAGGAAATTTCCTTTGCCATCTTCTGCAGGCATCCAGGTAGGACCCCATTTTTCTCATTTGTTGGACCAGCTGCTTGGGAGTGGATGACCTGCTGATTTCAGGTGCAGAGATATTTTAACAAAAAAAATTAATATATATTTTGCCTCTCTGTTACACATTTCTGGAAGTGTTGTGCTTTGTCGTCTGACTCTTTGCTCATATCAGAAAGATTGGTCATCATCATATCCTGTCCATGTTAGCAGGATTAATATGCTTCTCTGATAGCATATACACATTCTGATATGCATATTTATAGATGGAGAGGGCAGACTGAGGAAATAGTTGCCCAGGCTAAAGGGTTTGCTATTCAAGATTTGACAACAGATCTAAATATATATTCATTTTGGACAGATTAGATTAGACTCAGCCTATGGATGGTCTCTGTTTTGACATTTATCTCCATGGTGAGAGGAATGGTTACTTTTGAGTGGTAGAGTTATGAATAAATGACTGCTTTTCCCCCAGGAGTGTAGATTAGTGTCACAAGAAATCAGCCATCATGTATGTTATATGCCCAATGTGTACTCTCAGCTCCCACTTCTTGGATGGGATTGAAACTTTCCTGACAGTTTGAGAGAGCGAAGAGTGCTTGGGCGTTATGGCAATCAGGCTGCTCTGAAAATGGTTAAACTTCTAATCAGCTGTGAGCTCTTATGTCACCAGCAAAATAACAATATATGTAAATGAAACTGTAAAAATAGCACAAAGAAGTCTTTCTCTCCCTTGCTATGTATATATATATGAATGTGTGCATGTATATACACATCTTTCTTAAGGAGACAAGAATAAGAACACATCAAAGTTCAGATATTTATGTATTGGCCATAGCTAAACTTAGACACAACATCTAATTTACACTGACGTCTTTCTTTAACAAGTTTTGTAAGAGGAATGATTTAAGTTCAAGGAAGTGCACTGAGTCATCTGCACGGTGGGCCAGTGGCTGAGCTAAGTTTAGAATCAAGGGAAAGTTTGGATCTTCTGGCTCTAAGTTTGTCCCTTTACATCTCTGCTTTTCTTGTTCTCAGTGCTTAAAAAAAAAAAGAAACTTTCTTCCCAATTTCTGTTCCTTTTTTACTTGGTTTTTTAATGTATCCTCGGTTCTCTAGTCTTTCATAGTAAATCAGAGAGTTTAATTTAATGAGCTATCTGAGTTTTTAAAGTCAGGTGAGCTGATAACCTTGCAAATATTACCTTGAGACACCTCTCTTTCAGGAGTGCTGAGATTAAAAAGCATAAATGAAAAACATGAGGTCTGTTCAAGTGATACCTGAGCAAAGCAGCGTTCCCCAGTCTCAAGGAAAAAAGACAGATGAAGCTGAACAAAGCCAGTCCAGCCCACAGCACTCAGCACAATCTCAGTTCATATCTGCCCCATACAAAACTACACAATCACTCTCTTCAGCCTGCTTTCCTCCCAAGACCTTCTGTGGGCCAATGAATTTCCCACCAGCCCAAGGGTATCATGCAGGTTATGGCACACGATAGCCTGAGAAATCCATTCCTCCTCTGAGAGACACCTCTGAAACCAGACTCATGGCCAGAAATAGGGAGGACCAGTGCATTCTCTCCATAAATGAGCTGCAGCCAGGCAGCTGCAGCTCCTGGGTTATGAGTCTTTTTCCTCTGTGTCAGACCCAGGATGCACTTCTTGTGCCACATGGGTTCCCCTCCAGTCTTTTGGCATCTGTCCCCAGCACAGCCCAACTGACAGATACTACAAAGCACAACTCATCTCTGATACAAATCGAATGGTTAATCTGCTTTTGTACGACTTCTCTAGATTTTATCAATTTTCTTCCTGGGCCAATGAATACATAAAAAACTAAGGAAGGCTGGCCTGACTCTTTAGGGTTATGCATGTTTAATAATTTCTGGTTCTCTAGTTGATTTGGTGCATTGCTGTGTTTTGCATTAGGAAAGAGCACAGCTAAGAGGTGATTAAGCCCAGGACTTTGTGTAGCACGCTGTGTGCAGGCAGGTGGAACAATTAGACTGAAAGGAAGCAGTTTTCTGATTGTGTTTCACTTGCTATAATAAAATGTAGTTATGTTTTTTACCAGTTTCATTTTATTCCTTATACTTCAACGACAGCCTTATTACACCACTGTTTATGTGTTTTTTAAAGCTTAGTCATTGTTTAATCTTATAAACAGAGAGTCAACTTCATGCCTGATAGTTGTTACACCTCACTTCATGATAAGAGTCCTACCAGAGCAACCCCATACTGTTGTTACTTCCCAGTAGAGCTGGTCACTCAGAAAAAATAAAAACATTGGAATCTATTGAAATCTATCAATTATCAATTTATTAGTACACAACAGGACCACAACTGCATTTGAATTGTATTCAGCTTTATTGTACTAATAATGATAGTATTAATGTCAGTGGGGCCAAAACAAGAAGGAAAATGCCTGCCCACTAAACCTGAGTGATCTTCATCACAATCTGACCCTGTCTCAATAAAAAAGACTTGTTCAGCATCTGCAGTCTTTTCATATTCCAGATCTGTGGTTCATAAAGGGTGGGCTTCAGAGTCAGAAAATCACAAAACTCCCTTGTAACTTCACAGTGAGCAGCTGTCACTCTGTTAAGATAAATGCTACCTTTTATAAACTGTAGTTATTGTTCACTTTTCTCCACACTCCTTATATCGCTGCTTTGACCCAGTCTGAGTCATTCCCTGCATGGGAAACGTTTCTTCCTGTGGGCATACATTATGACTGGGGTTGTGTACTGATAAAAGAGGGATAATGCATCCTATGACTCCTCAGTGAAATGCCTCTGCCTGGAATTAGGATGCACACACAGTGAAGACAAAAGCCAGCAGGAGTTTGTTAGATTCCCCTGCTATAGGTAGATGACAGGTAGAAAAGTAGTTTTTAAATGGCAATGAAGACCATGCCTGTGTTCAGGGACAGGCAGACACAAGCTGGGAGTATGAGGCAGAAGCAGGGGGTGTCCAAAGGCTCTGCTGCATCTGTGTGCAGAGGCCTTGAGAGGGCACCAAACAAGAACTTTGCTCCTCCACCTTTGAATTGTGAGAAATAAGAACTGATTGCTTTCCTGCTCTGCTCTACTAGCAAGACCATAAGAGCTTCCATATGGACCAGGCCAAAGGATAGCCCAGCTGCCTGTTTCTGATGGTCACCAACAGTTTAAGAAATGTCTCTGAATCTGGGCATGCAGAAGGACCATCTTTGCCAAAATGAGCATCTGGCCATCAGTAAATTAAGTGCTTGCTACTCATAAGCTGCCTTTATATTAGTGTTTAACAGATCAGGTGGACCTGATAATCCATTGATTTAGTGGCTAACTTTAAAGTCCATTTTTTAAAAACTTCATTTTAAGAATGAATATTCCATTTTTATTAGGCACTATACATTCTTGTGTTTTGATAAATTAGATTGTTACGTGCATAACCACCCCTGAAGATACCTCTGAATATCTATAGTTAAAGTATCATTGCTTGCATATTCCAAGACAGGATACATGTCCGCTGTTGGAGATGATGGAAAAATCACAGCTCATTAAAATACACAAATCTTATCTGAATTATTATTTTCTGTCCATTCTTCCTACCTTGTTTATAATTTAGGGATTTTTAAAATTTCTTGCTATGACTTTCAAGCTATTTATAAACTTTGTGTTTATACGTAGTACAGCTTTTTGTGTCTCAGGAGCATTCTGATTTCTGTTTGCCTAACAATGCCTTTCAAATGAGCACCATGAGAAAGCACTGTATGGTAGCTTTGTTATGCTTTCCATATAGTTCCAAAGCCTGAGGTTGAAACCTAGGAGTGAATTTTTGCAACTAAACCACAAGTAAACCCACCAGTGCTTCAGTATGCTTTTGCAATACAAAGGCACATATTTGAATACCATCTTTGGGTGTTTCCCCATCTTGCCAACCACTTGTAGTGATTACAGTGAAACATGGAAGAAATCACACTTCTTTTTTGCCCAGTCTGAGACTTTCACCAGCTTGGTCAAAAATTGGAATTGAATTTCTTTTGAAATTTTATCTTTTTCGTATATATACACACCCATTTGTACGGAGACTATAGTGTAGCCATGCAGGCAAAAAGAGATACCCCTAAAATGTCTGTCAAGATTCACAACACCCAAAGAATGACATATTCCTTTGACTCTCACAGACACATACTGCTGAGGCTTGCTGCATTTCATGGCTGAACCCTTTCAAGTACAGATTCCCTCTGGCTTTCAATGACTTTCTGCATGCAGAGAAATGAGCCTAGGCTCAATGCTGTAGAAATACAAAAGAGGCAGGAAATACTGCTGCTTTTCTCTGACCACTTGGAATTAAGATACTCTGCATCACAGTGAAAGACATAAGCCAGCAGGACTTTGTTAGAGTCTGGTTGCCTTAATCAGAAAAAAAATCTGGTGAGCTGAAGATGTCCAGATGGGTTTATAAAGACAAAAATAACAGACTGTGTTCTTTACCCCCCTGACAAGAAATAATTCCATGTTGGTGACGCTTCCACAACATTCCACCTCTGCTGCCACCAGGGCAGGTTTTACAGCAGAGAGCCTCTCATGGTCATGAGCAACGGCAAGTGCGAGTCCATGAATTCAGCAGGAGATCTGCATGTAGCTCAAAAAGGGGAATAGTGTTGCAGAATAAGAAGATACCTACAGGAAAGAGGACTCAGCTCAGCCAGCAAAGCTCCTTGGTGTCAGCACATAGACAACACGGTCAGGGAAAACTTCAGGTAATGGTTTGTACTGGCAAGAGGTTGAGCTTCAGCACTGGGGTCCAATCTGATAGGGATGCACACATATCAAATTGTCTTGGGTTGACAGATCCATCACTTTGTTGAGTAACTTATGCCAACCACATGGGAAAAGCCAAGCTGATCAGAAAGCGGTTATCATTCTGTAGTGAGTGTTTCATATTGGTGGAAAAGAGGGTGCAATTAATTTCAGATGGTTCAAAAGTGACATATACACCAAGGTTAGGTGCTAGGGGTTTGTTATGTTTCCAAGCCAGCAGAAAGTAATCAGATTGTTTTTTAAGGAGCATTTTCTCAAGAGTTTTAGCAGAGAGAAGAGAGAGTTATGAGTTCCAGTTCGACTAGAAGTAATTAGGGTAATGAATGTGTCCTCTGAATCAGATACCTTTCCACAGTGTCCACAGTCACTTGTATGCCTCCATCAGCCTTGGAACAGCCAGGCTTTCCTGCTTTCCTCACTCTGCACATGGAAGAGTCTGCAAAGGAAATCTGTCTTTCCAGTTGTGGTAAAGTTTCAACAATTTTTTTCACAAACCCTCATTTTTGCACAGCTTAATGTTTATGGTCAGTAGAAGATGAGGGGAGCTCAGTGAGGCTTCCCTCTTGTGCTGCTGCCTGGAGGGAGCTGGAAGCCACTTGCAAATGCAGCGCATGAGCGCTTGCAGACAGTGATTTAATGTGAACATTGATGTAGAATGATATTGAACACAAATGCAATTCTCTTTAATTAAGTCTCAACAAGGAAACCTGAAAATGTTCTTGGTGGATCAGGGGTGGCCCCAATGCCTTTGCCAAAGGTGTAGAGGGAGGGCGGGTGACCCTTTGGTAAGCTGTGCGCTGCTCACCCAGAAAGATTAAGGGTAACGCAGCTTAGCCTGACAATTTGGGTTTTTCTCTATATAAAACTGATGCAGGAACCCACTGGTATTGATTATTCTAACACTGAATAGACTGTGCAGATCCTATTTCAAATCTTAATTTTTTAGGCTTAAATGTTTAAATGACACAGGTTTGAACACTGAGTTTGCCACTACTTACCATCTCAAAGTTTGACTCCCTAACCAGCAGCACTAAATATTTTTGCAGCTTTAGGAGGATAAAGCTATGGAAAAAATGCATTAGGCTTCCCTTTTACCACACTGTCTGCCTTCATTTTCCCCCCTTGACTTTGGATTTTCAATACACAGAAAGACTATTTTGGGCAAAAGTTGGTACTAAAAGTGTGCATCAGGTTAGTGCTGCATTAATGAGCATCTTGTCTCTTTGATCCGCAGTAAAGCATGGACTGGATGCTCCTGGATCATTGTGCTTGTCATGATAAATTTACTTTGTTTGTTGGGGGTAGATATACCCTAGGGATTGACATTGAGAGCTGGAGACATCAGGAGGAAGACATGGCCTGGTGCCTGAGAGAGCACTGTGTTCATGTGCCTCCCACCCAGCTGTACAGATGTTTGAAGTTCACTGGTGTATCTCCTTGTCCTGGCAACACACATCAGTTTTCTGTGGGCAGACATTTCCACTTGACTGCTTAATGTCCTGACATGAGCAAATATTGGGCTGTTTGGCAGGATCCATGAACCAGATGTTACCTCCCCTACTTACTGTTCAGGGTGTTGTCTGTTAGTTGTGCTTGTGAGGCATGTGACCCCTGTAGGGTACAGAATTAGGCAGAAGCCAGTGATTAAGCTGTGAGCTGGAGAAAAGGGGGTTGCATCCTACTGCTCTCCCCCATTGCATCTTTGCCCACTTGTTTTCCCATGGCAAAGTCAGAGTGATGTCTCATAACCTGCTGTCTTCAAAAGTGCAGAGTGTCACATTGGCTGTGGTTGAACTGCAATTTAACTTTTCTTACAAGAAATGTCTTCTTTTAAAGAATGTTCATTATGATATAAAGTCATATTACTCTCTGCTGTGCTGCTGTTAAGAAGATGTGAACTGGAGGAGTGTCTTTTGTAACCAGAGGATTTGGGAAAAGGTAGGAATT
The DNA here is from genome assembly GCA_013397195.1 of Hylia prasina. Lineage (NCBI taxonomy): Eukaryota > Metazoa > Chordata > Aves > Passeriformes > Sylviidae > Hylia > Hylia prasina. The sequence continues at coordinate 141,889 of VYXD01005954.1, forward strand.
TTTTTTTTTAAATTTCCCATTCTTCCCTGCTGAGGCCTGCTATGAAAAAATAAAAGAAATCGTTACTGCTGTACTTTAATTCTTCAGAAATATTTTCATCAACTAATAACTATTTCAAAATAACTGACTTTTTAAAACACTTGCAGTAGTAAGCAACTGCAATTCCTGTATGTGCATGTTACTGCTGCTCCTTAGTCTTATGTAGTGCCATATGTTGCAAGGAAGATACAATGAATTATCAACTTAATTTTTCAAGGTTTGTCTTTAGAAACATGAGCTTCTTTTATATCTGCACAACATCATCAGGTCTTTATACTATCTCTGGGCACTGTAGATTTAACTTTCTTCTCTCTTTGCAAGCCAGCAAAGTTTACACATTCTATTTTAAACATTTAATTTTTCATCTATTTTTGAAATGTGTAAACAGGCAAAAAATGTACTTAAATATTTCAATGACCACTGGAGCTACTGGATATTCTAAGATATGTCTGTCACTGTAATAATGAAGGTTTGTACTCCCTTATTTTCTAAATACACCTAGCAGCAGTTTGTATGTAATCAATACACATGCATATGAACATAGTTATTTATCTCTGTATGAACTTAATGTACCATTCTTATAGCATTAAACATAATTTTGTTTCAATAAAAATCCAAATCTGCAGGCACTTTAGATTCTAGCAGTATTTGTTATTTTCCCCTGCAAAACAGGAGGAAAAGCAGCTATTTTTCTGCATAGCTTTGATTTCTAAAACTGATGTCCATCTACAACAGAAATGCATGTTACTATACATTAAAAAAAAAAAAAAAAGAAGACATGGAAGAATCTCATAATTTGGAGATTATTCAGGAAACATCAATTCTGCAGTTCTTTCAAATAAAACTCTTGATCTACATCTTCATGTTGCATCCTGGCCACATGAGCCTAATTACTGTTATATTATAAATAATAATAAAAAAATAATAGGAGTATAAATGTAAATTACAGGTATTTTGTGTCTTTTTTTGCACAGCTGGAGAAGTGTAAAATAAAATGTTCTCATCTGAATGAGAGAAGGAGAAGCCCATGAAGTTGCTGGTGTTCTTCATATGTGCAAACTCATGGGTTTGGACATGCCTGGCTTTGCCATGTGCATTCACATGTCCACACACACACACACGTCTCCTCCCAGGCACACCTCTGGCAACATGCAAAGTCATGACCAGCACTGCCAAAATGCTGCAGCATAACATGGTAGAGCCACATTACCATTTTCTAGTGTGTACAATGCATGATAGTTAACAAGTGTTTTGGGGCACCCCAGTCACTCAGAAATGTTGTTCAGAAATGTTATATTTTAAGTAAGTGCAGTTATTATAAGTCTGGAGATCATGCTTACAAAATTCAAATATTTTATTCCAATGTATTATTTTTACTATTTATTACTTGTATTGCCATAGCAACCAGTATCTGAGGCACAGTCAAACCCCCCACTTTGTTAAGAACTGCACAAACAGGAGAAACAAATGAGGAGCTCACACTCACATTAATAAAGTGTTCTTAATTTTAAAAGGTCTCTGTGGTCACGTACACAGCTGCAGACAAAAGATGTAAAGCAAGTTCCAATATAAAGGATAAATAATCATGCCCTCAGTGATAACTTAGCTGTCTGCTAAAACTTCTCAGAGAAATGCTGGCATTATTAGCAGACCTTGAGCCATGCTCTTAACAGGCTCTATCAAGCCAAGAAAGAAGGGCCAACTAAGGACTTATGCTGCAGCATCTCTGCATTTACTGTGTGGATGGCTGCTGGGAACATCTCTGCTGATCAATCTGAGCACAATCTCCTCATGTGAGGAAAGCTATGCAAAACTCTTTGGTACAGAATTCAAGCTTTAATGAACCTGGGACCTGGAAATATTCCTTTGACATTATCTTGCCATTGACCTGACGAAACCTTCTTGTTCATTAAGAGGAAAAGTTGCCAACCCTCCATAAGAAATTTTCACTCTACAAATCCCAATGGGGACACCATTGAAAGCACCATGACTACACAAAACAATGACCTTCTTAAATTCTACTACATTTCAGGGCATATTGATTCCTAGCATGGTATTCAGCTGTGTAATACAAATGCTATTTTACATTCTAGAAATGCTAGCCCTGTCAATGCCTTGAAATCTTCCTTTAATCTTTTGTGCTCTATAAAGACTTCCATTAACTCCTTCCCTTCTTTAGTATCTCTTTATTTTAGTTTCCTATTTATTTTTCTCACTTTCTTGTTCATGACCTTTTTTTCTGCAACATGTTACTCTCACGAATTGCTGCCTGAAAGAAGACACAATTTATTACGTCATTTTAATGCAGGGAGTTTGCACGACGCATGTATTTTTGGATTATTTCAAAAGAAAGAACCCAAACATATAAGTGCTAATTAAACACACCATACTAATCATGTGGCAGCGTGTGGCCCTCATAACTCTGGCAGCCATAAGAAGAGTCCTGAGGGAGGCATATTCCTTCAGACTAAATTGCTGTAGGGATCTTTGCAGGGAGGCTCTCTTTTATTTCTGAAGGCACTATGCTGGTTGGGGGGATGTGCTCTTGTCTAATGTTGACAGCCCACCCCACCTGCCCTTTTTCCTCTCTGTATTAAAACCATGGTGTTTCCAACCAGCAAGACTGTAGAAGACAGGAGTGTGTGTGATACTGCAGAAGGGGGTTTCAGCTGGCGTGAAGTGCAGGTGGCCTCACTTATCACCCAGCAGAAACGGGGAGGCAGGGTCTGGTCTGGTCCATCCCGTGGGAGCTGTGCTGCCTGGAGCCTGGCTTTGTTCATGGGCACAGCTGGCCAGAGCCCCAGGCTGCACCCCGGGCTGTGGGAGCTGTCAACAGGGTGCACCTTCTGAAGCTGGAAAGGGGCCTAAGGTTTCTGTGAAGGCATAGTCAGTGATATTTATTCACCTCTTTTTGACAAGGATGAATTTATAAGCATCTTGATCTGACTGTCTGATTGGACATAGGGCTTACAGGAGCAGAGGGGTTTGAAAAGTATGGCCTTTTGGATACCATAAGGACAATCTTAGCTTTTGTCCATTCTCTCATATGGAAAAATTACACATAGCAGAAAGAAATAGATTTAATGAAAACCATTTCTATTACAATTGAAGCAGGGATAACCTTCTAGGTGTGCTCAGTCCCTATTTGGACAAAATGCCTGTTTCTGAGTATGAGGCTTTTTAAGCAAATGTCTGGACAATTTGCTATTAATGGGCAAATGAATGGGAAACCAATTCAGAATTGATGCTAGAAAATGTTCAAGGTCAAATGACAGTATTTAGTTCTCATAAATTTTTGTATCTGCGTGCATCTGCAGATTAAGTAGCTTAAGTCTCAAATGCTGTCATTTGTTGGTATAAAAGGCTCATGTTCAGATGAGGTAAAGGAGCTCTCAAAACTGGACCCTGAAGTTTCCCCAGATGTGCAGCAGAGACTGTAGCCCAGGCAGGTGAACAGCACTGATCTGAGAAAGGAGGGATGAATGAATGAATGGATAGGCTGTGTGCACAGCAGTTTGGCTCTAATGGGTTGGGATGTAAAGAGCCCTTTTCAGCTGCCTCATGCATGGTGGCTGCCTGTTGTGAATACTTTTGAGAGGACAGTTAGAAAGGAGGACTAGGAGGCATGCATACTAACTGCTTTGGAGAATATTTTTTTGGAAACTTTTCCTGTTGTAGGCATTGACTCAGCTCTGACTCTGGATAAAAATTGCCTGCTAGCTGTACAGAGGTGATGTGTTCAAATATTTGGATATTGTTTGGTGTAGTCTGCCATAGACTCAACCCTGCATCTGAGCTGTCTGCGACCAACACATCTTTGAGCTGCAGTCATACCCATTTTTAGCTTTTTAGGGCTTCTTCTGATGTATATTTTATGACTGGGCACAGAACAAAGCTGCCAAAGTCAGCCTAGGGGATCTTTGCTCCTGAACTCAGTCTTCACCATTTACCACTGCCTTCTGCAGGGCTGATTCAGCAGGGTAGCCTCTTCCTGCATTGTCCTGCATGAATTGAAGTTTCTTTTGCTCCCCAGCTTACAGATGAGTAAATTCCCTTCCTTACCAGACAAAATAGGGTAAGTAGCTTTGTTGGCACTTGGGCACATCCCGCTGGCTTCATGCAAAGGATGTTAATTCACCTCTCCTTTGCTTTTGGCCCTGAATGCCTGTTTCTGCCAAGTGTACTGTGGGACCGTGTGTTAAATGTTACTGTCACTTTTAGTATATGAAAGATGATAAATGCTGTGGAGACAAGCTGTGAAGAATGGAGACAAGAAGCTGATGTTTGGTGTGAATGAAGAGGGGGAAGGCTGTGAAAAGTGAAATCACATGCTTGGAGCAAAAGGCTAGGAAACTTTTCTTGACTGTAATGTTATGAATGGAAATAGGTAGCAATGTTATATTTGACAAATTTGTAGAAGATGATGTTGGTTGAGATGGGAGATGGTGAAAGCCTGGAGGAGGCTTTTACATTATGAATGGGAATAAAAGTGTATAATGTATAACTGTAAACTAAAAAGATGGAGTAAGAATCAATTGGGAATTCAGCTAAAGGCTGTGCCAAGGCCATGGACCTGAGGAGCTGCAGAAGGGGCAAGATAGTGGCATTTCCATAGTGACAGAAAAAGGGGAACATGACAGAGGGAAAGATGAAGAGTCCTACTCTGACTGTGCCACTCTTAAGCAGCTGGCTGAAGCATGGAGCAGGTACATTATTTATTTATTTTGCAGATGAGATTATCTGGAATTTGATTATTTGCATGATTATCTGTAAATGAATTATTTGGAGACAACATGAAAAGAAACAGAGACAGAGCCCAGGTGTAGAAGGCTTCTGTGGAAAACTGGAGGGAAGAATGAGAAAAATCCTTTGAAATGTACATTGGAGTGTGGTTAGATTTTTTTTTTAGTAATATATTCATAGGTGAGTCAAAGTCCATGGAGAGCAGCTTCACAAGAAGAAGAGTCTTGCAGGCAGACTGTAGAGGGTGACAAGGGGTGTCAGTTCTGGGTTTTGGGAGGAATGATTTGCAAGACACTTTGGTGAAAATGTGTCTTCTTCACTGAAGGGCAAAGGGAAGAAGTTAGAAAAAAAGAGAAGGCTTAAGACTCAGCTTAATTGGAAGAGCTCCAGAATACATTTGCAGACAAAAAAGGTGGGTGGGACGGTTGGTAGAGAGTGTAGTCAAAGATGGTTTATTTTTAAAAGTACATTTATATTGTGAGGTGGAGCATCTTGAGGAAATTGAGAAATAGAGATACTAAAGAGGGAGTGGAAGAGTGCCAGTGAGATTAAAAGACAAGCTTGAAAGAAGCAGATAAGATGCTTGTCTGCTTAGAAGGAATATTGTGGAATCTATGTCCTGCATGTTCCGCAGAAGGGAAGGAGTTTTGAAAAACCTGACAATTCTCTTGACAAGGAGAAATGTATGGTAAGGAAAAGGAAAAGGAAAAGGAAAAGGAAAAGGAAAAGGAAAAGGAAAAGGAAAAGGAAAAGGAAAAGGAAAAGGAAAAGATGACTGAAGGACTAATCGAGGGTGGTGGTAAGATGTCAGCTCAGAAAACATGAGATTCAGCTAAAGTATAGAAACATAGAGGTTTTTTTTTTATTATTATTTTTTTTTTTAGTAGAGGTGTAGCAGAACTGAAGAACTGAAGGAGAAAGGGAGCAGAAGGGAAGGAATTCAGAGTGGAGAGTGTTTCCCAGGCTGGGGAGAGGAGGAAGAGAGGAAACAGGAGGGGGACATACCTTGCTGTGGGAAGGTGGGAAAAAAATAAGTGTAAGTGGGGAGACACGAGGTCTGGAGAACTTCATTAGCATATGATAAGAGAGGAGAGAGAAAGAGGGATCAGGAGACACCAAAGAGCAGAAGAAGGGGGTATCTGTGCTTGTGATCTGGACACAGGAACAAGGTAAACTGAGGAGACAGATGATTGATGGTCATTTGTCAAGACAGGGAGATAAGTCTTCAAAGCTGGCCTGAAAATCAAATGGAAATGCAAAGCTGATTTATGGCAAAAGGAATTGGTTGTGCTATTAACAACTACACTCCAAGATATGGAGCATAGGTGAGGAAAAATATTCTATGATTCTATGACAGCTGCTGTAAAGAGAGAGATGTTAGATGTCAAAATTGTTAGAAAGAATGGAAAAGTCTGTAATTTGGAGCACTTGTAACTGGCATGGGGTTTTGTAATAAAGTTGTAACTTCTGATAGTGCTGTTGCCAATATAATGGTTGATCACAAAGGCTTGCTTTTTAATGTTAGGCTTAATGTTACTCATTATTCTTTTGTGTTTCCTTTCAAAATTCAAATAGTCCACTCATAATACATTAGAGTTATTTTATGTGGGCCCCTTTAATATTTTTCCCAGAATGCTATCTCCTTAGTGCAGAACCTACAATATATTAATTTGTAGAAGCTCCTTAGAACTTAAAAATATTATGCTTAAAAAGCAACGTATTAACTTAGATGGTGAGTCAATGAATAAGAAATTATGAAGTGCTTCCTGAACCAATAGGTACTGTGAATTAATAGAAAAATATGTACTAAAGAAAACTCTGAATTGAGTTTTTATGAATGCCAGAGTAAAGGTCAACACTGAACCAGATATATATATATACATATATATATATTTGTAGAGCTACATGTAGAAGATAGCAGAATAAATATATAACACGTAAGATACACACATACACACACATCTATACCATCCATATCTATATTTATATCTATCTACATCTATATGTATATGTATATCTATATCTGTCCATATCATCTATATATTTATATCTGTACCTATATGCAATCATCTCAAATATACCTAGTTAAGAGTTACATGATTTCTCAACAGGTTAGAAATTTTTGCTGCGACCCTCCAAAGCCTGAAGCACATTCATATTTTAAATTTTTATTGATCTGATGATGCAGTAGCAACAAATTACTTGCTAGGCCAGGCATTTTATTTGAGTGTCATTGTCATTTTCTAATTAAAAGAAGTTTTTTCTCCATTAAAAGCATGAGATTTCACTTCCATTGAAAAGGATACCCTTAGTCATCTAATGCTTTATCATAACCTAGCCATTTCTTTCCAAAACTGCTTTTCAGCTTTATTAGAAGTTTAAATAATGTGTCTTATTTTGATGTTTACTCTTCCAGCTTTCTCACAACAGTTGTTACAACTTCTTTTGGGTGTAATCCTTTTTTATGAAGGGATTGTTTTATAATGCAGTATTACTGCAGCTGAGAAATAAATCCCATATATAGCACTGCTAGTCCCTTCTTCATGGGCAGAAAGCTGTGTAAACCGGAAGCATGGTGTCAGATCTGTGAGCTGTAATGTCTCTTTTTCAGTGTTCTTCTTATTCAAAAAATCCTTAGTAACCTTTAAACTTAAGGAATGTCATCAGAAACACTATTAGGTTGGGCCACTGTAGAGTACAGTGTTAGATGTTGCAAAACTTCTCTGATTTTCAGAGGTATGAGATGATGAACTTGGGCAATGCTAGGCTGAGCAAACAGCTACATCTATGCTAGGAAATTAAGTGATGACAGGGAAGGCTCCAGGGCACAGGAACCTGGTTGTCTGTGCTGTTATTTCTGCAGCAGCCCACAAATGGCACACTTGTGACCCACAGAAAATAACAGCTCGCAGTCAAGTCAGTGATTCAGGAGCCAGTAACTCCCCAAAAGCAGTTTGGCCCCTTGGAGACTGGGAGAGTTTAAAAGCATGGACAGGGCTAGTCCCTGCCTGTAGGTCTCAGTGCCAGACTATAGACGAAGAAAAATTTAATTAACCAAAGTGAAGAAGCCTTACAACGCTATATATTACGTGTGTCAGGAAAATTTGGAAAAGGAGCCAGTGGTTGGTTGATGGCTCAGAGTAAAAAGGTGAGCTGAGTCAGTCACTGATGGAGTTAGGGACAGTACTCTTCACAAAAGTATCTATATTAAGGCAGGCATCATTTCTTGAATCTTCCTTTTTTTTTTTTAATGTCCAAATATTTGTTCCAGAGATGAATCATTGTTCTTATTGAGCTTCATACAAACCATAAACTTCTTCATTTTACAGCTCCTGCTGTAAGAAAATATTAGAGTAAATAGGCTTGTGGGTAAAATATAACAACAGATTAATGCCATTTTTTCTATTTATTTCCTATTGCTAGCCATCTCTAGGAAACAAGCCAAGAAAAGCAGGGAGTCTGTGATTCCCTATGTGATGTTTTACAGTCTTCTTAGCTTATAAGGACACTTTTGTCCTTTCTACATGATGGTTATATCTATTAGAAGGTTATTTTTTTTTTCAATTTCAATGAACTCCAAGGAGTGCTTGAGGGATAGGTGAATTGACCTGAATTTCCTCCTCACACTTGGGCAGATATTCAATGGAGCCTTAAAAAGTTCAGTTTATATTTAGTTTTTCTTCTGTCTGAATAGGTTGGAAGAAAGGAACTTTTGCATGACCCTCACGGCAAAGTGCTTCAGCATGGCCAATACCATCGCTGCATTGATCAATAGTCTCATGGTATAAAAAAGACCCTCAGGCAATGACTTGAAGCAAAGTGGCCAACCATCTAAGTACATGAGCAAAAGCATTCCTAAACAAAGGACAAGGCTGTTCTAACTGTTCTGATGCAATTCTTACTTGGTGTATGCTGACCAGAGTGAACAGAATTGGGCATTATACCCAAACACAAATCTGTCCAAGCACGCACACAAAAATAGATGCACTTCTCAGGCTTAAGGAGAGAACGGAGAAAGAAGTTATATTGTGACCACGATGTTTGGAAATGATTTTGGGATCTTCTTCTGTGAATTTTGATGTAGGTATTTTTATTCATAAGAGAGGACCTCATCATTCTCTGGAGATCTGGACAAGTCTCAGCCTGGACAAAACATTATCATTTGACAACATCAGCCTTCTTGTAATTTTTCCAGCCCATAAGGTTTGTTTGCTTTATACTTTTGTGTGTACTGCATCACAGGAGAGTTCAGCTGCAACTGCATTGCGATCCATTTTTGAGGGTTACTAGAAAAAGGAATGGGTCTGTGTCTGGACTTCCATTGATTTTGCATCTCTGTCACCCCACTGCTAGGAATGAGAATAATGACACCAGGGGTAACAACATTGCTCCTGATTTTGCAGCTCTGAAGCTATTACAAGCCTGTCTTGCTTCTGGTAGCAAAGTTTCAAGCATCTTTTACTTACACTTGGGAAAGCATATCTGAAATTCTTGCCTGCTTTATGTCAAAACCACATCCGCTAGGAGAGCTTTATCTATGAAAAAGTGAATGAGGTTTCAGATAACCTTTGTGACAGACTCTAAACTATATGTAGGCTCCCAGTGCTAGGAGGCTGTGAGGAAAATTTAGATTAGTGTGGACTAAATATAAATATACTGCTCACTTCCCTGGGCAGTTGATGTGAAGAGGTTAGACTCCTGCCAGGAATAGGACCCTAAGTCCCTGCTCTATACTGCTTTTCTTTGAAGGCTGAGGTAAATCATTGAGACATCCAGTGCATTCAATGGGATCCTTGGCCTTCACTTCCCATTTGTAAAGTGGCACAATAATACTTAATTACTGAATAGGGACAGCTCAAAGATGTCTGGATTAGTTTGATATATAGAAACATCTTAGCCACTGGACCAGTAATGCAAGATTTGAGAAGTTACCTTGACATGCAGAGATAAGTTTTAGTTGCAGGACCTTTGCTGCATTACATGTCTGCTGTGGTTGAAAGATAAAAAGGTATTGATTCAGGCATTTAGAATTCAACAGGGCACAAATATAAAAGTAACAAGGAAAACTAATAATTATAGAACTAAGAATTTTTAAAGGGGAATCAATGGAGGCCTGAGACGAAGGATATGTTTTATGCTTTCCCAGAGTATAATATAAAGGTGAAGGCTTTAGATCAGCAGAGTGTAACACCACTTCTTTATTTCTTTAACATTTATGAGGAACAGGGAATTCTTACAAACTGATGCTGGAGTGGGTGCTGACTTCCCTGAGAGTGTTCATTTAAACCCTCCCTCAGGCAATGCTTTTAAACACAAATGAAACCCACACCTGTTCAGGAAAGCACTGAGTCACATACCTACAGATCAGTATCATTTGAGTGCTGTTGACTTCAGTGGGATCTGAGTGTGTGTGGCTGCACCCTACTGAAACAGGGGTATTACTTAGAGCAGAACCTGAAGGCTGATTTTTCCTGAAGATCACGAGACTGTATAACATTTGTTAGTATTTGAACAAGCTCTGAGTTTGGGTGCCTCTCCTAAGACTGTTTTCTTGAAATAATGTGCTTTGTTGCATTTGTGTATTCCCAAAGATATTCTGGTAAGTCCTCAGTCATTAAAGACTACTTTGGAAGTATTTTTCCATGCTAACTAGGTGTTATTTGATTAAATTCAGCATCTAAATGTATATAAGAATTGCAGTGCTGCTATCTAAATTACTTAGGGAAGCAATTTTTGTGTGGTGTTGATTAAAGGATAGCTTGAACAAATATGCTTTTCCTTTTATATTATTTTTTAATTTTTTTTTTTTTTAATTTTCGTGCCAGGGAGAAACCAAACAAACATCCCAAGATATTCATAATGGAAAGTGACATAGGGAACAATTTGTTCAGAACTCAAAGGCAAGTCAGGCAAGTCAGACAAGTCAGACTTCATATATCTGTCCAAAGAAATTGCAAACGCACAAAATGATTTTCCTTGACGTTAGCTTTGGCAATATAAGTACAGGAAAAAAAGAAAAAAAAGAAAAAAAAAAAAAGAAGATATCCTTCCTCCCCCACATCTGTGGGAAGAAATCTGGAAGGTGTTTTTCCTAGACAGGGGCTCACAGGGAGGTGAGGATGAGTATTCCTGAGTTTTGGTGAGAGCCAATACTTCATGCATCTGACAAACTTGAGTACAGGCTTCCAGGCTATTTTTCATCCCCTGATATTCAGGTGATAAATGAAAGAAAATAGCTCTTTTTTTGCTTTTTGTGTAGATAACAGGAAAAGCAAAGAAGAATCCTTAAGACTCTCTCTCAGTGGGCTAAACCTTTCAGCACACCTATAAAATACAGCACAGCTGTTCCTGTGAATATTGGATGAAGAACATGAAAACATGGAGCAGCACTGTTCTGTACCCCAGTCCATACCTTGAGGCTTTGCATTATCAAGCCATTCTCCTTGTGATGCCCCCAGAAACGTGAGGGTTTTGTGCTGAGCATCCCACAGCTCTGTTTCTCTGTAGGGCAGGGGTCCCCACTGCCTCCCAGCCCCACAAGGAGCTGGGCCATACCTCAGGTATGGGAACCATAGGCACAGCCTCAGGAGGGCTGCAGAGCTGAGAGCAGGGCAGTTGCAGGTGCCAAGGGAGGGATGGACAAGAGCACAGGAAGAAGATGCATCCCTCTGAGGCTGTCTCGTTTGAGGGAAATGAAGTGTAGGCAAAGGGGGCAAGTATTTAGTCACAGTTTTATTTACCAGTACTGATACAGACACAGAGACCTTAGGACATTCCAATCTACAACTGCTTATTTCTTGTTGTTCCTTCGGCAAGCAAGAAGCTTGTTCCTGGTATCTTTTGTCTTTGCGAGTGATTTAATCATGACAGCTCCTGAATCTCCTGCTGCTAGTTTGGCTATGGCCTTTGAGGTGAATTGTGGATCACAAATATATGCTTTACTTCAAGACAAACCAAACCTAATTTTGTGCCTCAGGCAGCAAAGCTGCCTGTGCTAAATGGTGCTGAATATTACAACCTTTGTTGTGGACCGGGAGCATTGAAAGGGCAGCTTGATCACAGAAATGGGGAATGTGTTGCCAACTCCCTCCACTGGCCACCTTGGAAGATTTGTTTTGTTAAAACAAAACAACAGCAAAAAAGTTAGTGAAGATAAGGTTGTCCTCCCAATAAAATGTGAGGGGATTTCTGGTGCTAGTTCATTGCTGCCATAGGTTGCCTGTATATTGCTTATGTGTGGCAAATTACGTTTAAGGAAAAGCACCTTGTTTATCTGCAGCCTGTCTCAAGAACAGGATGTGTTATGTGGCTGATATAGAGAAGATATTAAGCAAAATTTACATTTTGTTATAAAAGTAAAATGTAAACAATGCTATAGTAAGACAAATTAAGTGGGGAAAAAAACAGCATACAGGCATGGTCAGTGCCATCCAAGTAAAATTACCTGCTGTTAGAGGAGTTTTATATTCTGTGCTGTGACCCTCCCTTTAACAGAAACATCCACTACTAGGACAAATATCAATGGGCTAAAGATCTGGCAGATTCAAAAGAGGAATGTTTGAGTATCAACTTTTACTTTTTAAAATTTTCTTCATGCCTTCCTCTCTCTGGTTTTTGTTGGCATAGAACCAGACAGTGGTCCATCTTTCCCTGCTGAGTGTTGGGTGATACAGATGTACATGTCTGCACAAGGAGAGCTCACCCACAAGGCTTAGTCCAGTTGCCTGTTGCAGGTAAATTTTTTCAATTACTGCCAGTGAATTTCAATGAATGTTGTGCACCTCACATGATAGAAATGATTTATTACCCATGTATTTTAATGTCAATTCAAAGATACAAGACAAAGATCACTGCTCAAGGACAAACAAACCTGAACTCTTTGTCCAGGAGCCTGTTTGGATTCAAAGAATTTTAGGAGATGATAAGCTGAGTGCTGGGCCTCATTTTATAGTGGAAGAGTGGCAAATATCTCTCCACTTTGTCTAGTGTGACAACTTTACTTGGAGGCTTGTCTGCCAGAGCTTCAGCTGATATAAATCAAGGATTTGTCATGGCTGAGGATTTTGCCCTGTGCCTCCTCACTTGCCAAATGCTCACTGGTCATTTTTCACAGAGTCCTGTTGTTTGGCTAAAATGTGTGGGCACATTAAAATGACAGAATTTTCAAGTTTTAAAGCACATATATTGACTGAAATTACAAAGAGCACATGTATAGATGGAGTTAAATCTTTTGTGGTGTGGACACTGGCTCCTGTTCCATGGGATGAAGTTGTGTAAGATGCCTTTTCCAAAACGATCATGGTAGCTTTGACAATGGATATCCTTCATCATTCTAGCCCAGGACATCAACTTGAAGATGGATCAAAGGCCTCAATGTAGAACAAACATTTGGTGCCTTCCAAACTCAGCCAAACTGTGGTGTGATCCAGTAGCAAGAAGCCTACCCCTACTGTCTAAGGAATTGAAATTATACTGCATGAAAACTAATACTTACAAAACAGGACTTTATGCCTAAGAATTTGAGTATAAAAATTATTTAGCTGGATCAAACCTTTCTCACAGCTAAAAGATGAAATTGTTGCTTTACTTTAAATGTATAATTGCTCATTTCTAATTTTTACTGATGATTGTTTATGCATCATGTAAGAGTGGGAGAGCCTGAGCTTACACATCCCTCAGTCTGTTCTAGAGGAGTTTGGAGAGGGCTGCAGGCAGCATCACAGCACCTGAAACTCATACAACCAAGCTTCAGGGATGATCACTGCAGAGACTTTCTCTTCTCATGGTTCTTGTATGAGATGGAGGACCATAGGTGCCATTGCGGGGCTGTGAACCTGAGGTTTACTGTGCTCATAAAATAATGTGATTGATAAATTACTCTGTGGATTTTTGACAACAGGATGACCATATTTGTGTTTTTGTATTATGATGCCTCCAATAAAAGAGAGTTGTGGCATTACAGAGCTCAGAGTTGCACTGCTAAGGATTGTCTGCAAACTGTGAGTATCAAAGGGCAAATGACATGATAAAGAGAATTGTGAAAAGAACAAAGCAAAACCTCACTTTTAGAAGCTTTAATTTGTACACCTATGACTCAATTTCAACAATTTTTTTTTTCAATTAAATAGGAATGAACCATATGAATTGTTCAGAAAAGGAAGAGGCTAGAGCACAGCATTTCAAAATAAACAGCTGTTCAAATATAAATTTCCTGTTTATTGAGATTTCAGTTGTATCAGAGTAAAGCTCTCAGAGTGGCTGAGCAAGTCAATCATTATATACCTTGTTAGTGTGACAGCCCCCTGTGTATTGTTTAACTGGAAATAAAACACAAATACTCCAGACCCCTACTGTGTCTGCTTCATGGTGCATAAACCTATTGTGTGTCATGTCACTTAGAGTTTTGATGGCAGACTACCAAATGGCAGAGGAAGATACACAATCAAGCCTTCATTTTCATAAATGAAATTAAAGTACACACAGGAAATACAGAACAGAAGTGTTTTCATTAGTGCTGTTCCAAGGGTCTATCACTCAAAATGGAGACTTTGCAAGCCCCACTGAGCATTTGAATACATATGCAAATGAGTGGTTTTCCCAAGTATATATTTTTTTCTTTTCCAAATCTGATGGTATTTTTTTTAATAATAAACCTGTGCCAAGTAATTTTCACTAGTGTTATATCTTATACCTGGTTGGACTGACAAGAACAGAGCCCTTGGTCACTGGTGGGCTCCAAGGACTTCCTTCATACAAGCCTTGGAGGTGTTAGAGGTGCTTAAACACCAAAATGTATGGCCTCCAAGGTCAGCAATGTAATTAGAATAAATGCCAAAATAAAGTTTAAGTTAGCTGCTATCTTCAATCCCTGAGCCTTCTTTACCTAAATACTGGCTCTTAGGAAACACCTGCAAATAATTGACAATTTTGTTCGGCATTGAACGGAAGAAAAGCAAAAAAAGGACCTTACTCTTCAACCTCGTGATCTACACTGGCATATATGCCATGCTAGGCTAAGAGCCAGTTTTGAGTAAAAGCATAAATAAAGATGTGCCCTAAAGATATTTGTTCACCCTGCATCATTTTGGGATCAAACAAATAAAACAGGTAAATTTGAGAATTAGATTTTTCAACTAGACTTTGAGAAAAATGATCTGGTAATGTGTAGTATAAAAAGTTGACTACTAATATTTGGATTAAGCAAGATATTTTCAGTATTATCACTCTATTATTTAAGCTATTACACTCATTTCAAAACTTGAAACACGTTTGTTTTATTTTATTGGGCCCTGGGAGTCCCATGATTGAAATCATGCTTAACTTCAGAAACTTGGTCTCCAAAGAGTGTTCTCTGCAACATTGCCCAAAATAAAAGGAAAAGAAAACAGCCAAACCAAAGAAACAGTGTGCAGAATCCAGTCTGCTGAACCTGAGCTCTGGACTTGTTTTGAAATGCCAGGTGCACAGTAAAGCAGACTTGGGGAGCAAGTGACAAGTTTCCTGCCTTGTCTGTGACAAGAATTCTTGTGAAGGTCTCCAAGGGAATCTACTGTCTGTGTAATGTAGATGCTACCCAGCTTCAGAAATCTGGTCTCACTACAAGCATTTTCCCCATTTGCTGCAGAAGAGCAGCCCTAAAGAAGGAGCAACTGGGACAGGCACAGACAGTGGAAGCATATGTTCAGTCTCTGTGCTAAATGATGGGTGACCATCAAGAGATGTCTTCTTCCAAGGCTCCAGCATTGCTGTGGTATAGTCAAGAGAAGCTAATGGGACTTTTGGAGTTACCTGGAGAATGTAGAGATCCACATCATGCTGCTGCCTAACAGGAATGCAGACCTTAATTCCTTCAAACGTCTTGGGGGAAATCTCAGCTGTAACCCTGACTTTAGATAGAAGGCAAAATGCTCAAACTCAGCCACAGAAAGTACACAAATCTGCATAATGTAGATGCTACCCAGCTTCAGAAATCTGGTCTCACAACAGGCATTTTCCCCACTTCCCCATGGGGGAAAAAAAAAAGTTGCTGAAAAAAAGTGGTGTGATTTTAAATGTATGTTCTAACTGTAAGAGTCATGGTTTAACACTGGGTCTGACATGGTTTGACACTGGCCCAATGCCAGGCACCCACGAGACTCACTCACCCTCCCCTGCCACAGCTGGGTAGAGGAGAGGAAAAAAAATAATAAAGGGTTCATGAGATAAGGACTGGGAGAAATCACTTCATGGGCAAAACAGGCTCAACTTAAAGTTGCAAAGTGAATTTATTACTAATAAATCCAGAGGAGGATAATTAAATGTAAAATAAGCCCTTAAAACCTCTTCTCCCCCCCTCAGTCCCTCCCTCCTTCCCATCGACAGCGCAGGGGACAGGGCAGGGAGTTTTGAGTCAGTTCATCACTGGGATTTTCTTCCACTGCTCTGGGAGAGGAATCCTTCCCCTGTGAGGCTGTTGGGTCCCTCCCACGGGAGACAATTCTCCATGAACTTCTCCAGTGTGGCTCCACTCCCATGAGTAGCAGCCAAACCCTACCTACTGCAACCTGAATTCCCCCCATGGGCACACAGCCCTCCCAACCCTGCCATGACATGGGACACTCTTCCACACGGTGCAGTCCTCCAAGGACAGGCTGCTCCAGCCTGGGAGCAGGGCCCTCTCTCCACTGCCCTTCCATCGGATCACAGCCTCCTCCAGGCATCCACTGCTGGGGCACGGGCACCTCCCCCACGGGCTGTGGATGGATCTCTGCATCCCCCGTGGATCCCCACAGGCTGTGGGTGGATCTCTGCATCCCCAGTGGATCCCCACGGGCTGCAGGGGCACAGGTGCTTCACCACAGTCTCACCACAGCCTGCAGAGGAATCTTGGCTCTGGCACCTGGAGCACCTCCTGCCCCTCCTTCTCCGCTGACCCTGGTGTCTCCATGTTGTTTCCCTCACAGGTTCTCACCTCCTCTTCTCTGGCAAGAAGAAAAAAAACTGTGTGATGTTGTTTTGATTTTCTTCTTAAGTGCATCATCACAGAGGTGTTACTGACCTCTCTCATCAGCCCAGCTTTGGCCAGCAGCATGTCCATCTTCAGAGGTAGCAGCCATTGGCTCTGCCAGACATGGTGGAAGCTTCCAGCAGCTTCTCACAGAATCCACCTCTGTGGGCCCCCTGCTACCAAAAACCAGGCTGCAAAAAACCAGTACTGAATGGAAAAAATAACTTTCCATTAATTAAAATTAATTCTGCACTGATCAAAGCATTTTTCCCTGTGTCATACTGTGCTCTTTCAATTGTCCTATTAGAGGTGGGAATTTCAGGGGGGTACCAAATGATTTTGACTATAAATTTTGTGGCAAGATTGGACATATTTCATTGCTTTTCCTTGGCAGTATCTTATGATGAGCATTTATTTTCTACAGATTTAAGCTGAATTGCTCATGTCTAAGAAGCAAGTGCTGCATTAGAATACTGCCTTTTTTTTTCTGGGTAAAAAAGATGTGTTACTTAGACCTTTAAGGGCTGTAACAGGCACAGGCACAAGTTATTCATCCTCTTGAAGGTAAGAAACTTAACAGAGGAAAAAAAAAGTTTCCCTGAAAGAGAAATTTCTAATGCATATTTCTGGTCTTTGCACGTTGAAGAGTTATTTTAGTTTAAAACAGTATCAAGAATAAATGGATATAGATAGTAGTTTGTCTTGCTGATTGCTTATTCTGGTCAGATGGATGTTTTCTGCTTCATCTTACTGTTTTTCCTGCTCTAGGCCATGAACATTGCTCTGAGTACTTATTATCAATAATCTTTTTGTAGTCAACAGTTTCTATTTTCTAGCCAGACCTCCCTCACTGACAAACAAGTAATGGCCCAGACCTCCAGGAGGTATAAACCTCCAGCAACACTACTGTACTGAACTGTACTGAGCACTACCCATCCAAATCAGTTATATCAGTTTATGATTACACCTTAAGCCCAAAGGCTACAGATGTGATATGACTTAAAACTTCATGGTGTTGCTGATGGAAAGTCCCCACAGAGGGAGTTTTAATTTTCAGCTGCTTGCTCTTGACTCTATTTCCGTTTTTCAAGATTTGAAAGCAAACAAAAAGGGTGACAAAGTCTGTTTCTGGTTGACTTTACTGATGAATTCGATCCCATTTTACTCAAGAAGAGACACTACAATCGGTCTAGCAAGGACATGTGAATTCTCAGGACAGAAAAAGTGATCTGTGAAAAAGATCAGATTGACAGCTCTGCAAACTTAAAGCTTGTACTCATTCAGTCAATTGAATATGAGCTGTAACTGTGCAGTTCTCCCTATCTTTACCCCATTGAGATGCTCCAGTTGTTTATTAGGGAAATCCCTACTGGTTAGGATTTGTGCCAGATCAGTTTTTGTCTTGTCTGATCTCTCACACTTGGCTTCTCTGAGGAGCAGGTCCACAGGGGATTTGTATCTTGTGGTTGAGAAATGGAAATGGAGAGAGTTTGACCAGGAACCATGGATTAGTTACTGCATGGACTGAGCTTTTCTGGACAAGCAGGGGCTGGGAGTTTGTACTTCAGTATAGATCCCAAGCTACCACCATTGAATATTTTCAAAATCCTCCTCCTCCTTCTCCTCCCTTTTACCACACGATACCATATAAAGACTCACATGTAGAGGAACACTGAATTCTTAAGCATTTTGAATGAGGATCACTGACAAATTATATGTATATTTTGAGGGAATATCAGTCCTCCAGAAATTACTTTTGAACAAGTCTATTGGCTTCAATAAAACAACACTGACCAAAAGAATCTTTGACATGGGGATTTTTTATTTTATAAGATTTGAAACACTAAAGCACTCCAGCTACATTTTAGTTGCTATAAATAGAAAATTATACTATAGACTTAATTTCAGTTAGGTCAGTAATAGCAGGAAGCTATCAACACTTTCACCCTCAAAATAATCAGTGATAATTTACAGCTAGGAGGAGCAATCAATAGGCGGGCTTCATTTTGGGTAAATTGAAATCTTTGACCTGGCAAGAACTGATGCCTTGCTCTAAACAAGACTAGAGTTTCCTGTGGTAGTCCAAATTGTTATATCAATTTACCTAAATTGCAAATATAGCAATTTAGCAAATATAATGATCCAGTCCTTCATTGACATCAAGTCACACTTTCTTGACAGGCCATGATAGTGAAATAGTATTTTAAGGGCCTCCAGTTCTTCCTTGAAGTACCCTAATTTTAGCTGAGATTCAGTCTTCCATGCTTCAGAAATCCTTTCTTTGTTTCATTTGTACTGGAAAAAAATCACAGCCTCCCTGTAAAACACCTTATATAGCTTGTCATACACTTAGCTCCTGTAGGTAGGCTCTTGCTGTGTCAGGGCCTCTGGGCTAATAATAATCCTGCAAATCTGTTCTGTAAATTTTCTGGCTTGATAGGGGCTTTGCTGATTAATGTTGTCAGAATGAGATGTGCTGAAAAACACCTTCTGATGCATTACATGAAAGGCCCAGTCTAACAGATGTATGAGATTGGGTTATTGTCATGCTCTTTTACCAGGAAAAGTCAAGACTTTGGGATAAATCAATGATACAATTTGCTTAATGTGAAGTTTGATTTTGCTTCAGTCAGACCTCAGCGGTCTTTTCTTTCTCTGAGGCGGAATAAGTTTCTTTTTTAAGTGTCTGATTTTCTTTATTTTTTTTCTAGATTTGCATCTCCTGCTGTGAGTTATTTGAAGAATATTTATTCATAAACTAGGTTCTTTCCTGCCTGAACAGAACAAAAATATCTTGTGGATTCTCCTGACTTTTTTAGAATTATTTTGATCCTAACACTTTGAGTACAGCAAAAGTCTCACAACCACTGAGCTGATGCATTTGCTTTGATTAAACTTCTAAATCTTGTGTTATGAAATATGGAAATGCTCTGGCATTCAGGTGGAAAATATAAAGATACTTAGATTTAATATGCAAGAAATCTGCAAAATCAACAATACATCTTTGAGGAAAATAGAGCTTTATCTGGAAGTATCACATTTAAAGGGTCTTCTTTGAATATGGATAAAAGAAGTGTCTATGGTAATTTGTTTAGAGTCCTTGATTATTAAGAAATGATATATGCAATTGCATATTCTGGAATGAAAACTGTGGCACTGTACTGTAACTTTTTGCAACTCCTGCCTGGTTATCCCCATGCTGTTTACAACCAGTTGGAAGGGGATCTTCATGTTCTGCCATGTTTTACATGGTGGGCTTGTTGTAGATGCTGGCAGTGGGGGCTGGAGGGGTGGCCTTTGGAGAAGTGGCCTTTGGGATGAAAGGCTGGGACTGCCCCACGTCACACACAAACAGATTCAGATTGCTCCAACCAATTTACTGCAGGGCAAAATTGAGCCCCTCAACCAAAATAGTGGCATATTGGGGCTGTTTTTTAATCACTGTATGTTTAATTAGCAATCAAAGAAATTAATTCTCCCTACAATGAGACGGTTTTGCCCATGATGGTAACAGTTAAATTATCTGCTCATGTTTTTCTTGACCTGTGAGGTTTTTAAGCTCATTTTTTCCCCCTGATGTTCTGTTGAGGAAGGAGAAGGAGTAAGTGGCTGAGCAGGCATTTAGCTACTGGCTAGACTAACCCACCACATTTGGACATGTGGGATCCAGAATTTATTTGATTTAACCTTCATTTATTTTGGTTTCACCCCTTTCATTTTAAAGTTTGAATCATTATTTTCTGGCAAAGCTGAATGCACAGATGTTTCTTCTCTGTGTCTGACTATCATTCAGAGAAGTACTTGCTATTTAAATACACTCAAATAAAAAAGAGGAGGAACACTAAAAATAACAACCTTGTCTCCAGTTTGGGACACACAGGTTTTCTAGCTTTTCTAGGGCTAAACCTCTCCTATGGGGGATAGAAACCTTTATTTACTTTAGCAATGAGGTCACTCTAAAGACAATCATCAATGATAGCTAAGTAGGGCAAATGCATCTCCAAAGTGTGTGAGTTTAATGAAGGAAAGCCACTTGCCCTGGGCTCCAGAGCACTCAGCTGCAGAAGAACCCTGCATCCATTCCTCAGTGGCAGAGTTGGTTGGTGTTGTGGTTGGTGAAACCTTGCAGTCAGCCCCTGAGTGGACACTCTCCATGAGAGCACCATGGAGCATCCAGCATGTCTGTGGGTATTTGTCTTCCCTGGACTTAAGCAGAGGGGAGACACTGCTCTTTACTGAACTCGTTTTTGCTGGGACAGAAGGTCAATTTGCTCTTTAGTATTGCATCAATATCTGCACGAGCCAGTAAGTCCACATATCTGTGTTCTCAGCATCTCTGTGTCTACAGATCTTTCTCCTGCAGCTCTCCTGGCTTCTTCCCAAGCTGAAGAACTCCTCTCTCTGTCTGCTTTTCAGGTCAGAGAGCCAGCTGCAGTACTGACTCAGGAGCCCTCTTGCTACAAAAATGCATAATTTGTACATATAGTTTTTGGGGTCATTGGTTGTCTCTAAACATTGTATGAGCTAATGTCAAAGGCACTGCTTCTTTAATATGGTTCCAAACTCTGCTACTCAGTCTTGAGATTTAGGATTTATCCTTGCCTCAGTTCCTTGGCTGGAACAACCATAAATCCTAATTGGCCACCACCATATCTCACAGCTGGGCAGAATGGAAGCAGGTTTTACCTGATCTGACCCTGGCTTCCCACATCCCAGATCTTTCTCCTGACCTTGTCAGCACTCATTGGTTATGTTTAATTTGGCAAGGAGTGCTGGAAGTGGATCTGTGGTAAGAGACGGTGCTGAGAGCCCCTGTCTACATGATGCCCATATGATGGCTTTTCAAGGGTTTTCCTTTTGGCTGGTTCTAGCCTGGTTCCAGCCTGGTTCCAATCCTAGCTGTGGATTGAAAGCTCATTTGTGGCTGGGTTACTTTAGATGTTCTGGAGAGTGTCTCTGGGGATGGGACTTCACCCCAAAGGAATTTGGTTCATGTGCTCTGTTGCTGCGTCACTGTATGGAGAACAGTGATCTTTGAGCAATTCTTAGCTTGGACTAAAACGCTGATGCAAATGTACCACGGGCTGTACATGAACAACTTCCCTAAGTTGTCATAAGGAACTTCTGGATTTGCTGTGTATGTAGGTATGACTCAGAGATGCTTTTATTTTGTGTGTCCTACTTTTCTGATATTCTTCCTCACAGGCAAGAAGACTGTTTTTATATGCTCCCAGAAACAATGCAGTCTGAAAAGTAAAGCACATGCTATCTTAATTTTTGTTCCCTTCTTAAAACCTGAAAAAAAGTTGAGCGTTTGTTCTGTGTGGAGGAAAACTAAATGTTAAAAAATAAAACAGAAGATAGCAAGAAATGTTGTTAGAAGTGTTGTGTTGTCCTGGTACAGTTCCCTTTATAAAAGCATCCTTTTTCCAAATATTTGTTATAAATTGGCCAGATTAAATGTTGTAAAATGTTAATTAGACAGTTTCTAGCAGAAGCCAGGTAGTATGTGGGGAAAAAGATGGAGATTGTCTACTATTCTATGGATTCCCATTTAAAGAAGAATATCTGCTGTTTATCACAAACATTTCCAAAACAACATTTCTCTGTGAAGATTTCACCATTTCTGAACCATATTCCATATTTAAGAATCAACCCATCTCCTGCTGAAAACATGTTTACTTCTTGTCTCTTGTGTCCTGGATGCACTGCTGTACGCTGCAAACCATGTAGCATTCTTGGAAGTGAGGTCAGCAACATCTTTGTCAGCACCATGGAGCTCTGACATCCACCAGTAAATCTATCAGTGAGGAGAGTTTGCAAGACTCAGATGCTTCTCCCTGGCCTGCTGTGCTTGGTGTCTGTCACATGGCCCATTAATGGCAAGATGTTCATACTCTGTCATTTTTCACAAAGTTGTAGGTGAGGTATGAGCCAAAAGCAGATAAAAAGACAAATTAACTGATGCAGCATGTAGCACCATGACCGTGATCAGTCTTTCCTGCCTAGAGAGGGGCAAGACTGCAGCAACATTTCCAAAAAGTACTCATTATCATTCAAATTTCTCAACATAGCAGTTTGAAGTGTGGTTGCATAATATTTATGTAATGTTTTGTTAAGAGAAGTGCTTATCACAGATCTGAGACCTCAGTTTGGAAAAAATAATGGTATTGCATGTTTGATTAATGCTCTTCTCTGATACTGATCAACGGTAGTGCAGTAGGAGAAGCGTGGGCTTCCTCAATCTGCCGACAAGAAGGTCTCTCAAGCTTGCCAAAAGAACTGTTATTGTTTGTGCCCAGGCCCCAGTCTTGCAAGCTGTTGTGTGCAGGTGGGCCTCAGGGCTTCACAGAGTCCTGTTGACTTTGCTGGCTACAGCAAAATGGAGAACTCCACAGCAGAATCACCACAAATCCCTGATTGGTTGGAAAATGGCCTTCAGATCCCTCTGAAGGATGGCTCAGCCCACTTGCATGCAAATAGACTTGCTACAGGAGTTGGATTTGAAACTTTTAAAAACAGTGTCTCTACAGGGCTAGAATACTTGTCTACATATTTACACTGTAAGCTGGAATTCAAGGAAGGATGTGATGGAAGGATGAATTTCTTAGCAGATTCTGCCATATCAGAATAATATCAGACACAATAAGTGTGTCCTGCTTGATGGGAAAAGCTTAAACTGGCAAGATGAGCAGAGCTCACTATATCTTTATGGGTGCTATTTTTATGAACAGGGTAAAAATATTGTCTGAGGAGCCTGGATCACAGGGCAGGAGCCCTGTATGGTACACAGCACTGTGTGGATGCAGAAAGAAGAGCTGTACTGAGGCTGGCTTTTGGTTTGCTAAAACTCACATTTCTGTGAGAAAGATGGAAACAATTTGACTCTGTCATCTGGTGTTTGGGTACATGTTGGTGTTTGGGTGCGTGCTGGAGCCTGGGCAAGCACTGGCATCCCCAGGCTTTGGACAGCCTTGCAGGGATGGTGTGGAGCCTCTGGGGAGCCTTGGTACCCCACTTCCCACAGGGCTGGATATGTAAGAGTGGTTTAGACACAGCCACTTCTGTCTCTTGGCATGTGTCTCTCCTATTTCCCAGGGCCAGGCAGAAACCATGCAAAAAGCAAATCAGATGTAGCTCTCAACACTGTTACCAGGCCCTGTTATCCAAATCTTGTTCCTATTAAAACCATAGACAGCATGCAGGAGAAGAACCACATTAAGACAACAAACCCCAATTTGCTCTGGCTTAGGCTTCAGAGGGATTTTTTTTTTTCATTCCAATGTGGATTAGATGTTTAATTATTTTTCCAACCCCCCTCCCTCCCCCCCAATATTACCTAGTGTAACAAAGTCATGATTCTTCTAACTGGACACTGAAAGGGCTGGATGGAAGGGGATAGCCAGGTTTGCTCCAAAATCCTTTTATTTTAAAGTTAAGATTTGAGAAATACAAGTAAAAAAGTATTCTCAAACTGAGGAAAAGAACAGGTTATTGTGCCTGCAAACATTTACATTTATCTGCCCTTTTTGTCGACCAATTATTACAAGAAATTGTGAGAAACTTTAATTGCTACAAATATATACAAAGAGCTGTGAAAGCAACATTGGTTTATTTCCTCA
Source organism: Hylia prasina (assembly GCA_013397195.1). Classification (NCBI taxonomy): domain Eukaryota; kingdom Metazoa; phylum Chordata; class Aves; order Passeriformes; family Sylviidae; genus Hylia; species Hylia prasina. The sequence continues at coordinate 166,279 of VYXD01005954.1, forward strand.
AGCTATAACTGGAAAAATATATATTTAAACATGGGGTTGCCTCCTTCTGCAGACCTCTAAAATTAATTCCCTCTGGATTTTTATATGTGGTTTTTTTTTAAAATTTATTTCTCATTTGTATTAGTACAATTCAGTTATTTAGAACCAGGTTTTTAGGTTCTGTTAATATATGTTCACCAGTCCCTGTGCTGTAAATTAGATTTTTATATTATTTCTATATATGCTTTCTCTCTTATTTTAATGCCAAACTTTTGTCTCTTGTCTAATGGCTATAATGAAACCTTTTACTGCTAAATTAAAATAAAAGGTGTTAATGGGTACCCAGTGCCTTGTTCTTGTTAAAATGAGAATCAATTTGCAATGACCACTGCTTTGGGATTGTAGCATGTGTCTTGTCTTAGACAAAGTGTAGCAAAAAGTGTGAAATTTCACTTTTAAAAGTGTGGGTTTCTTTTTTAAATCTGCTTTTCTGCAAACCTATTTATAGTTTATTTCACTTACTAATAACCCTACCATACATTATCAGCTCATACAGAAATTTTCCATGGTAGATAATAGCTTCAGATTGAATTCTTACAGTGTTATTGAAAATGGTTTAGGCATTCAGAAAAGGAGAATAAGTGATTTAATTTAATTAAAGTTTTTTTAAATTTTATCCTTTATGGTGCGAAGCAGCAGTTGATTTTTCCAAAGGAATGCACCTATGGTCAAGTGACTTACTATTCCATGAGCATCCACTCAGATATGAAGGAAATAAGAAATCAGATTGAACAGAACAGATTTAATTTTAAATGTGTTGTTTTAAAGTTAATACTGATTTCCAGAACTCTGACTATGAATCCCTAACTCTCCTTATTATAACACTTTGTGTGAAACTATCATGTGGATGGATTTTGTACTATACATATAAGCAATCACAGGGATGAATTCACCCTTCTAGCTTCATACCACTTCCAGCAGGAACAGGTCTAAGCCCATTTGAGCTCAACCAGTTTTGGAAAGATAGCACAGTATATTGTGATAATATTTCATCAGCACTGTTTAGAAGTAAAATGTACTACACTTTTAGGAACTCTTGGGTGTTTTTTTTAAATTTTGTTTCTGTAGGAAATGTATAATAACTTCTTTGTTATGTGCTGAAGCTTCTTAGCATATAAAGTAATGGTCCACAAATGATCTCTGTTGTTTCAAGTTTTGGAGGTTTGGTACGGAAAGGTTGATGAGATTTGTGTACTTCTCAGCAAGCTCATCTTTAGGCAAAGGAGGCAGAAGGCACCACACACCTCTGCACTTAGCTCAGGAGGGGTCCTGAAGCAGCCCATGACTCCACAGTACAGAAAGAGTCCCCTGCATTTAAGTGTCTGGGGTCTCCTGAGAAAGCTCTGGAGAAGCAAAAGAGCAGCTGCAAGAGAAAGTAATAAAAGTGAATGGACTCTGGACCTGGTCCTATCACTTATACTTGCAAACCTGTAGTTAGCCAAGTCAGACATTCCTTCCAGACAATTTAGGAGGCCTTGGCTTGAGAAGACCTTGCATTTCCCCATGTCCTGTCAGATCTTCTGGCTGTCACTGCAATGTTACAGAGTCACAGAATTGTTTAGTTTGGAAGGGACCTCTGGAGATGATCCAGTCCAACCCTCCTGCCAAGGCAGGATCACCTAAATCAAGTGACACAGAAATATGTTCAGGTGGATTTTGATCGTCTCCAGAGGTGATTCCATGGTCTCTTTGGATGATCTCCCTGGGAATGTGTTCCACTGCTCTGCCACCCTCAGTGCACAGAAGTTCTTCCTCATGTTGATGAGGAATTTCTTGTGGGATTTTTTATGGCCACTACTCCTTGTCCTGTCACTGGGCGCCACTGAAAAGAATCCAGCACCACCCTCTTGGCACCTGCCTTTGAGAGATTTATATTTATTCATGGCATCCCCTATCAGTCTTATCTTCTCCAGACTAAACAGTCCCAGCTCCTGCAATCTGTCTTCATAAGAAAAAGGTTCCAAACTCCTCATCATCTTTGTGGCCTCTGCAGGACCCTCTCCAGTAGGCCTTTGTCTTTCTTGAGCTGTGGAGCCCAGAACTGTACACAGCATTTCAGATGTAACCTCAATAAGGCAGAGTAGAGGGGGAGGATCCTCTCTCTTGACCTGCTGGGCCACACTCTTCGTGATGCACCTCAGGATGCCATTGGAACTTCTGGCCACAAAGGCACTGTTGGTTGAGGGTCAATCTGTGATCCATCAGGACTCCCAGATCCTTCTCCATAGTGCTGCTCTCCAGTGGGTTGGCCTCCAGCCCATGCTCATACTTGGTAGTTTCCTGTGTCCTTTTTCTTGCCATTTTTGAAGATAGGAGTAACATTGGCTTTTCTCAAGTCGTGGAACACCTCCCCTGTTCTCTGTGATTTTTCAGATGACGGAGAGCAGCAGAGCAACAACATCTGCTGGCTCCATCAGCACCCATGGGTGTATTCCATCAGGGCTCATGGATTTATTGGTGTTAAGTCTGGTTAGCTGGTCTCTAGCACAGCTCTCTACAACCAAGAGGAAGTCTCGCTTTCTCCAGCCTTCCTTTCTTACCTCTGAGGTCTGCGATTCCTGAAGACCATCCTTAGCAGTAGAGACTGGGGCAAAGAAGACATTTAGTAATTCCACCTTCTCTCTGTCTTCCACTACCAGGCCACACATCTGATTCAGCAGCAGTCCCACTTTTTTTCTAACCTGCCTTTTGCTACTGATGTACTTTTAAAAGCCCTTTTTGTTGTCCTTGATATTCCTTGCCAGACTCAATTCTAATGCCCACCTTGCTCAATTGAGCTGTTTAGTTTTACACCGCCATATATCTGCTCTGGTCTACATTTGCATCAGATGCATTTGCCAAAAAGTGGAGATAATATTTTATAATCATGTGCAAATATACTAATGAGCTCAAATAAAGATTTACAACAACTCAAATTAGGACACTTATCCACAGACATTGGAGTTTGTTATGGAGCTCACTCTTTAGAGACTTTTTGATGGGGAAAAAAACCTAAGGTGATGGTTTACACTTGAATTTATGGAAATATATAAGCATGTAAGTTCATTTGTAATCTGTGGTCATTTTTCCAGTAAAAAAGCATTGGCAGATGTGCTGTAAACTCTCTAAAGAGCCTGTGTTCAAATGCAGTGGGAAGACCTTTTTCACTTGGACCTTAAGAAGGTATTTGTATTAGCTAACAAATATGTCTAGATGAATCATTTATTTAAATCTGGGAAATAAAGCATATTTCTTTGGGTAAATTATATATGAACTATCGTATTCATTAGTCTACCAATTATGTGGTTGGCTGACACATTATCTAATGATGTATTAGCTTTGTATTAGATCTGTTGTCCATCAGCAGATCAATACATTATTTACAAGATGTAACTTTTTGCATTACTTAGCCATAATTTTAGCAAATATGCTTAGTGAAGTCACAGAACAATTTACACTAAATGATATTTCACTGATTATGCTGTGATTTCAGATTTTGAGTCCTCTGACAGTTCAGAGGGGGAAGTGACAGACAACGTCAAAAGAAGATCACAATTTCTTCATTTTTGAAGGGTTTTATAATGTGTAATAATTTTTTCTTTTTCATTTTTTCTGTAGACAGGATACAAGAACGAGACTTAACCTCTTGCCTGGATGCCTGCTGGCATTCAGGTCTGCTCCCAGTGATCAGTAAATCTGCTCCTGGTGCACTGTGCTCAAAGGAGAAAGTTATTCTAGATGCCCATTCATCCAGTTTCAATAACTTCCTTTTTTTTCACAGCACCAGTGTGGCTCTGAGTAGCAAGGCCAGGATGTGAATCCAGCCTGTCCTGAGGGCTGGAGTCAGGGGATGTTTCTTATAGGATAGTCTCTTTCTGCCCTGAGGGGCAGAGTGGTAAAATCATCACATCCATCCCCAGAAAGGAAACTTGTCTTACCAAGAAGTGTTGGGCAAAGCATTACAAAGCATATTCAGAAGTTTTTCAACCATATTGCTGCCTGGAAATGCAGTATTTATTCAGTTTTGATGAGCTCACAAGCTGGACCTGTCAGGGCCACACACATGACAGTCCCTCCCTCCCAGTTCCTGGCAGCTGAAGAAACACAACTGCTTTTGGGGGGAACCCCTCTTGAGAGTGAGAGACTTTTCATTGCTCCACAGCTCTGAAACAAGTCCTTAGGGTGTAACACTTCACAAGGAACTCCCTCTCACTTTAGACTTCTAGATATTGGTTTAAATTTGCATGGATGGGTTACGTCCTCTAGGTTGTTCTACTGGATTTTTACCCAAAGAATATACCGTGCCTTTCATTCAAGATTCAGCTAAACCTAGTCTTGCTCTGAGCTGTATGAAACTGAAATTCAGCGCTGAAATTTGTGATGCTGGCTCAAGGGACCAGATTACTGACAGAAACTGCCCTCAAGGTTTGGAAGCTACACAGCTGAGGCTTTGCAGGAGCTCTTTTCATCGATTCATTTGTTTTAAGGAGAAGAATGATTAATTTATGCATAGGTATTTCTTATCCCTTAAGCCTCTGTTCTGGAGCTCTTTAGGTTCTTCTTACCTTCCAACTCCCAAATCCATGGGCGCCCAGCCACTCCCAGCCCTCCCCTGGTGGGAGGGCTCCCTCACCCTTATCCTGGCGCTGAACCCTGCAAAATCCAGCTCCCTTCCAGTTTGAGAAACTGTTACATTTCAGTAGCAATTTTCAATAAATTCAGCCCCCACTGGCTACCTGCTTATGCTTTTCCCTCTCAATGCCAAGCCAGGGAGACTGGCAGTTTACCATCACTGAGCTCTTGCCAAATTCATGGTGTTTCTGACTCTGTTAGTAGTGATAATAGGAAATTGGATTCCATAACTCAGGAGGTCCCTTCCAGTGCTACATTTCAGATGAAATTTGCTAGAAAAATTTCAAACAAAAACCAGTTCCAGACATCTCTGGTATTCCCATAATTGTTCATCTGCTTGTATTGGGATTATAACTTCCTTTTGAGTAACTGCTGTGAAAGGCTGCCAGTCATTTCAGGGTAGCTTATGGCAGTCGTTCAGATAGTTTACAATTACCTCTAGGTATGTCTACAAATTTGAAAACAATAACAGCTGTATTCTCAAATGTAGCATCTTTCAACTCTCTGTAAGTAAGAACTCTGACTGGTTCAACAACATTCACAGAAAAGGGAATGTATTTTCCAGCTGCTGTGGTTTCATAGAAGTGATGGCCATCTTGGTTATAAGGTAAATTTTTATTAATTTTCCTTTTTGTTTTTAAGGAAGTGAGCTATCAGAATTCCTCATTTACCTTTTGATGTTTTATTTTTCATTTTGCCTCCTTAGTATTTTCTCACTTAAAAATATTCATTCCAGTTTTGCAAAGAAGGCCAAATATTGGCAGCTTTTTTTAATCCTTTGCTCAAACAGCATGGAACAAGAATGAATCACAAATCATTTAGTCACTATATTAACACAGGTTTGGGATGTAAAGCTGTACATTTTATTTTGCTGATCCATTTACAGAGGTAGCTAAAACCAGTCTATTCCCTAATAAGTTCCAAGACTGCACAGATGCCCAGACTATGGTTTCTCATTGGTGAGTGCCCTTTTTCTCCATCAGCAGAAAGACAAAATGAAAAGCCACTCTCTGAATTAAGGACCCACCCTCTTTAGTGGCCTAGAAAGTCTTTGCATAAACTTAATTGTGATAATGCTCTGCCTGGCCTTATTGACTTGACCTTCTTGCTTGCTCTTGGACATCCTCTTGTCACAGAGAACGTGCTTGATGACAACCAGGGACTAAACCAGGGACTGCCACTGGATCTCCTCCACTTGGCTTGTCTTGTCACTGTGGGATTGAACCCTTGCTGGAGGGGCTGCTGTCCTTCTCCATTGCCAGGGACCTGTCCCACTGTACAATTTTTGTGTAATGATCAAACACCAAGTAATTATGCAAGGGAATAATCAATTTTTTCTTTCCTAAGCTTTTCTTAACCCCACAGAAATGAATAAGAAGTCTGTTAACCCACTGCTGTGAGTATCAGCTACTGATGTAGGCCACGTTCAAGCTGGTGTGTGGGGCTGTTGGTGAGCCTGCGGAGATAAATGGCCTCAACAACAACAACAACAACGAGAGCTCATATTTATGTGTTTTGCTCTAAAACTGACTGACTGCTCTTTTCCTTACATGATCTAACTACTTAAGAGTGTTGACTGCTCACTAATGGAGTGATTTAATTGCAGCAATGTCTTCTTTATAGCTTCTCTTTAATTATTTTGCCTTGTCACAGAGGTAGGTAGCTTGTCTGGTCATGAAGATAGTGACAGTGGTATTGCTAGAATGAGGTATTTAATGTCAGCTAAATTTTGACATTATCTCTGGCTGAGGTTCATAATTTGTAGAGCACCGTCCATTTGAGTTTGTTTATCCGTCTGCTGCATTTGTTCTCATTCAAACTCTAAAAATTATAAAAACACCTTTAAACACATGAATATTTATATTGCTAGAACTCTTTTTATTTTTTCTGGATTTGTCTGATCTAACTCAACACTACATAGATAAGCAGCTAAATGGCACTTTATTTGTAGTCTAAAGTGCATACTAACATTTGTGTTTGATAGCCATAATGCTGTTTTTACTTTTATAAAAAATCATTAGTGAGTAAGCATGAGGTTAGCTTAGCTTTAAATGTTACCCTTGTGAGTATATAGTAATTTTTTAAATTAAAAAATTGAGTAAAATCAATGTCCCTATTAGACTCTAACTAACCAAGTTCCAGAACTCAAATCTGCAAACCAAGTTTACACTAGAGAAACAACAGGACTTTGTTTTCTGATTTATGGGGATTTTTTTTTTTGATTTTTCTTGAAACTTCTTGGCTGATTCTCCTTAATTCAGACCCATTCTGAGTGTCCTAAAGGAGTGAAATTATATGCTACGTTTCATTTCTTAATAAAAAGTAAATTTAGGATAGGCAACACTAAATGCTAAAGGAAGCAGATATGCCTGTTCATAGTCTTGTGTTTGCTGCTGGAAAATACTAGTATATAAGAAAAATGCAGAGGTGTCTGAGTGGGTGTCTGGTGGAAACAAATTTATAGGAAAAAAGAAGGAAGAGAACAAGGGTAAAAAGTGACTGGACAGGACAAAACTCAAATTGTGGCTGGAATGGCTTAATATTTTAACATAATAATAAATTCCCAAATAAATGGTACAGATGGGAATCTGATTAGAATGCAGATCTATTACTGCGCTAGTAAAGAGTGACTCATTCTACACATGGTAAAACTTCAGCTCACAGAAATTTTTGCTATTAAAGTCCTCACTAGGCTGATGCTTGGCAGAGCTCTCAGCCCAGGAGAGGAGTGGTTAGTATTTAATTTCCACACCAAAAGCAAAGTTTGGCAGGAACAATTGCACATGCTTGCTTGTTCCAGTTGGTGCTCAGGCTTCTGTGTGGAAACTTTGGTGGAAATTCTGCCAGTTCAGCACCAGCTGTGCACTGCGGAGCTTTGTGGTGGATTCTGGGCCCTGCAGGAGTAGTTCAGAGGCTGTAATAAAGCCACATACAGACAATCAATGCCATTAGCACATACACCATTCATGTCTGTCCACTTGCTGTGTTGCTCTCCTGTCCCTGTGTTTCAGCAGAAGAATCTTCTGTTCCGTAAGTGACTGCAGATCTCTGTCTCTGGAGCATCAGAGCTGTTTTCTTCTCCTGCTCCAGCAAGCAGCATCCCACAATTGTCTTGTTTCTTGCCCCTCATGCCCCAGGAATCTTGCTTTCCACTTAGTCCATCATTCAGAGTAACAACTGGGTTGAAGTCTGTAGGTTCATTTCAGCACTCCTCATCCAAGGGCCCCCTGTAACCACTTTACTGTGCAATATACCACCATGGAGTTTGTCTTTCTGCTCTAAACATCACTGTTTGAATTCATGCTCTCTGCTCCCTCTCTTAGTGGAATGATATTGGCTCCACTGGTTAAGAACTGCATCTACTCATACGACAGATCAGAAAATAATATTTACTGCTTGATTTGCAATAAGTACCCCTAACTATAAAGCTTCAGTTGCTTTCCAGCCACTGTTCCCATTCTCTCCTGCTCAAAAGATGCGTAACACTTTTCCTGACATCCTTGCACACTCTCAAGACCAAGCTGATCTTGATTCTTGTGATTTGGTGCCAAAATATGACATCAGCATCAAGGGCCTGGGACAGAGCAAATTTTATACAGTGAGTATAATAGTTACTTTGTTATTTTATTCTGGAGAAGGTTTTTCTGTCCCTCAAGATGCAAAATAAAGAACAAAGTTTTGCCTTCAAAGGAATAATTGGACCGTGCCTTCTGTTTATACTCCTTCAGATTCTGTATAAACATTTACTGATCTTACCCAGGCATTTTTATTGCTAAAAATCAAAATATTTGCAGTTAGGAAAACCAGATTAGAAACTCTTTTTTTCTTTTTTTAGAATAAGTTTGAAAGGCATCTGGGAATGGAAAGACAATAATGAAATGATATCTTTTCATTCTTGGACTAATTTAGTGTTGCAGTGGTATACCAGTAGCTCTGCTTTTTGGTTGATGATACTAAGACTTACATCTTTGGCATCTGGCTTTTAGTAAAATGATCCTAATTAATAGGCATTGTTTTTACCACTGAGAATATCTTCATTTTTTTGAGAAAAGTTGTAGATTAATGTCAAATTCCTTATCAATTCAATTTTGAAACCTCGAGTGAATTTCAGAAGATATTTGTGTTTTGGTTGACAGTCTAACTGTGCAATTAAAACCAATCAAAGGTAATTCATGTGAGATTAATTACTGTAAATATAGAAAGTTGCATGGGGGTTTGCACTGACAATGATGGTTTTAGTTGATTTTTCAAAACTTTGCAAAGGTTTGATTTTCATGAAGCTCTAAAAGATGTAGTATGTGTCTGTAGGAACATGGCATGTTCTGCCCTCCTCCTGCCTTTCTACCGCGTGCTTTCTTTACAAGCAGCTGGCACACTAACTGTGAACATCCAGCCTAGATTAACCTTCTGTATTGTCTGACTGTGTTTATCCAGGCTTGCACAGCCATGCAAAACCATAGTTATGCCTGAGCTGTTGCTGTAGGCTCGCTGTCTCCAGGGTCCATGAGCCTGGCCTTGAAGGTGGATTTATGGGGATATAAACAAAGCCTTGATGATCTGCATGATAGCAAATGCATGAAAGGATCTCAGTCTGAAATTTACCTTCTCAAAAGTCTCATCAGCTGTCACCTACCTAAGATGTTCTCAGAGATCACTGTTTTGTTTCTATGTTATATTTCTATGCTTAACATGAGTTTTGCCCCTAGCTGAGCTGAGAACTCTGTTGTCTTGGCATTGTTGGACAGATTCCAGCAGCTCCTTATACATGGCTTTGTTGGGTTTCAGACTCATCTCCCAGGGCCCATCACACAGTTCATTGAAACACTTTGTTTTACTGCCTAGAAAGTACCTTATCATCTATACACATCTATATCAGTGGCTTCTCTGGCTCAGAAGCACACAAGACACTTTGAGAAATGCATGAATGCCTGTATAGGGATATATTTGGCATGAACCACAATTCATGATTGTAACAGGCATCCTCCTTGGAGGGTTGAGATTGAAATCTCAGTGTTATCCCATTTTTCTCTAGCCATCTGGGATCAAAATGAGGTTGCACTCGTATGTCAACTACCTTGGGAACATCCAGAAAATGAGAACTGTTAGTTAGAATCCAGCCTAAAGTGATTTATGAGTTCATTGATTTTCTTCAGCTTACTTGTAACTTCAAATGTTCTGTAAAACTGTAGTTGTTTCTATACCTCCACCACTTTAGGAACATTGCACAAGAGTTATCTTTGTCACAACCTTGGATTTTTTTTTTTTTTTTACATTGTTCTTTTTTAGTGGGGTAGTTATAATTTGGGGCAATGAAAGATCTTTCGCTCTTTTCCTTTTTTTTTTTTTGTGTTACTCTCCTTCTATGTAACAGTCCAAAAATAATTTTAGGCACTGCTGTAAATCTCATCAGGAAGCAAAGTAGTTCTTTTAGCTGTCTAAACACCTGTTAAAAACTGGTAGTACATGAATTGTTTGTCCATTCTGCTAAAAGACTCACAGGGCTTTACCTATTGCCCGCTTCTCTTGATTACTTTGTAGACCTCATTTTCTTTTCAGGAATCATATACCTATAAATCAAGAAGACAAATTAGTACAAGTTCCTAATTATCCTGCTTCCGCTACCCTATTTGTCCACAAAGACATTCAGAAAATAATAGCTCACTATTTAAATTTAATTCCTGTCTTCACAGCTGTGATGGATGATGCCTGGTTGCCCCAAATCAATAATATCTATTCAGAGGTCTCATATCACCAAATAAATACATGGAACAACAATCAGAATAATTTAATTTAAATAGATACAATTAGCACTGGAGATGAAGCTATTAAATAAAGTCCATTGATTATTTATCAGGCACTGAGGTGAGATAATTTAAACATTCTCAATGCTAAAATTGATGGATGAATTGCCAGCATATTCATATGCAGCTACTAAATTTAATCTTAATGAATAGTTCAACTTATTTTTAAATTTCAGTGACAAAGGTAAGAAGAAATCTGGGGAACCAGGAGGGACAAGGGGGAAGCTGTTTTCCAATAGAGAACAAGCCCCTGTGAGTTTGAAAAAAGCAAGGCTTTGTATTGGTCCGTTTTGCTGGGCTGCCAGCATTCTGTAAACCCCACCCCTGAGTTAGGGGATAAAAGGAAGGTGCTGAGACCGTTAGAGGTCTTTTGGAGCTAATAAAAACCCCCTCTGGAAGATCACAGATTCTCGTACTTATTTCCCGTGTTGCCTGAAGAATTTGCTAGCTGGGAAAAAACTGCTTGCCCCAGACTGTCAAAGATAGAGTCTGGGAAGCTGAGGATGGCTCGAGAGAAGCTGAATCCAAGAACCCCAGCTGCTGGGGAGAAATCCCCGAGGCAGAAATAAAGACTTATCTGAAATTTTTACCTCAAAAATAACTCAAGGACCCTGCAGAAGCTTGACTAACAGACACAGGAGTGCTAACAGAGTAGGAATTTTTTGTTTTGAAGGTTGCAGGATGGGAACACAATATGCTCAATATATGAAGAACCTTCTCAGTAAATATGCCCATTTGCATTAACGTTTTAAATGCATGTTTTATTTATTGAAACATCAACATGTATCAAACTTCTTCCTGAGTCAAAAACTTCTCTTAGAGCTATGGACTCATTAAGGTTGGAAAAGACCCTTAAGACCATCAAGTGCAACCTTAAATCTAACACCACCACCATGTTCACCATTAAACCATATCTTCTAACTGCCATATCCACACTTATTTTGAGCACTTCCAGGGATGGAAATCCATTCCAATGATTTCCAATCCTTTCCACGTAAAAATCTTTCCTAATATCTAATTTAAACTTTTTATGGTGCAACTTGAGGCCATTTGCTCTTGTCATCTTGGAGCACCCTTGATTTTTCACATGAACAAGTATTTAAAGTTCAGCCTTCTCTTAACCCAAAACTAATGAAAATTGATATAAATCTTTTCACCTATTCTCAAACAACTCTAAAACCACTTCTATGTGTACCAGATTGTAGAAATATGAACACAGAGCAAAGCTCAGTATGGAAAGGATTTACTGAACCTTTATAAACCCTTCAATGCTTTAGTCTTGTAAAACTTTATTCTTTACAACAACATTGCTTTCTTCAGGAGATTGTGAGGTCAGACTCTTGGCTGCCACATATTTTTCCCAAAGTTGACTCATGCTCAAGGATATTTTCTTGCAAAGTAATTCAGTTTTAGATTTTGTTCTCAGAAGATGAAGAAGATCAGGAAGGTCCTGGGACTCGTACAGTTTCTGCTAAAATTATTAGAAAAAATCCTTCTAACTCAGATGGCAGTGGGACAAAACCTTGGAGACATTTCAGCAGCTTTTCTGTGGGTTGTAGAAGGAGCCCTGGGTGAGGCGGTGGAACCAAGGAAAAAAGCTGCTGTTTCTTACCAGCATTGCTCTGTGACAAGCAGTCCTTACAGGAATGCTGAGAATTTTGAAGTCATTGAATAAATTATTTATAGGAAATCATTTGCTGTGCCTAGTCATTCCCTAAAACACTCAAATGCATGCTTCTAATGGGCTTATAAAGTTGTGATGAGGACAGATGTTGGAAAAAGTCAACAGAGTGTAACTCAAGGGCAGATAGTTTGAGTTGGCTGAAGACTCAGTTGCAAGGTTCTTTTGAGGAACAGTTCTACAGAAGAATACCCTTTTTCATTGCACTTAATATTGGGAATAAGACTCCCCAGGAGCTAAAAACCCTCTCTATTTGTTTCAGTTGTCTTCAGTCCCCACTTTCTGTTTGCCGCTGAAGAAGAAAAAGGTTGGGAAATAAAATAAAATACAAATAACCTTTGCCTCTTATGTTTACAAATAGCTTGAAATTTCTGATTTTATTTTCAGGATCACATTCCTCTGACAACTTGAATTTGGCTGGAAGAAACAGCTGAAATAAGCTGAGAGGGTTATTTACATCCAAGAAAGGGCAAGATCCTTCCTATGTGCCACTTCCTGCAGTTCTGCTTTCTAATTAAAGAAAAAGCTAACACGAGTGAAGACACATGCTCACGGTGCATAATTTTTGGAAAGACAGCAGCAATTTAAAAGTAAATTTCACACTAGCTCTGAGACTCATGTCAGATGCTGCCTGCTTGCTCTAGTTCATGAAGGCCATTTATATTCTAAATTTAAAAATAACTTGGTGCTGGCACATTCCATTAATAAATTAGGACTAGAATTTCATGTTTTCAAAGGATATGGTGAGGTATAAATAGACTTGCTATAAACAGCTGAAACTCTGTTTGAGTGTTTCTCTTTCACCTGCATTTATTTCAAGCTTGTGTTCTACTATCTGCCTTCCCATTTCTGAATGAGGGTCTAACTCTGAAATTCCTTCTGCATGGTGATAGAAATTCTGAAGACATTATCACCTCGGAGAAGATATTTGGTGAACAGGCTCACCAATAAATCCACTCTCCACCTCATTCAATGATGGAAAGGTGCTGCTGAGGTCTCAGGATGATTGATGGTAAATTGGCTTGTGCAGTTGTGGTGTTTAAATGCCCAACCAGAACAGCTTTGTGTGCCAGTGGCTTAAAGTGCACACTTTTACTTGCAGTATTTTTATTCAATGCAGCTCCTTGCTTTTTGGACGTATGCCTACACCACAGTGAATATTTCAGTGCTCTGCTTTCTATTTTTAGGTGAAAAATTGTAGATACCTGGTCTAACCTGACAGATGCCGGGGAGCTCTTCTGTACTTAGAGGATGGCTTCAATTTCTTTCATTTCAGTCATGAGAGCTGGAGATCTAACACTGGGACGAAACCTGAAGTCCGCAAAAACTCAAAACAAATACAAAAATTAACTATCCCTGCCTCAAACAAATAGAAAAAATATTTTCTTTTCAATAAACCACCTCATTTAGAATTTTGAAACATTTCCTTTGAATCTTGGCCTTTTCAAAATACACCTTCTTTATTGTCCTGATGGAATTAAAATATCTCACAGTTTCTTCAGACCAGAAATTCCATAACATAGACCAATATTCTGACAATTTCTAAAATTGAAAACTATGAACATGGAATTTTTCCATGGGCAACCCATTTTCACAAAATGTTTTTCCTGTTTGAGATGTACACCTCCATCCATCACAAGATGCTTTTGTTCCTACTTGTGGCAGTGCACGAGTCCATATGTCCATTTTACGGACATAGGTATGACTTCTCTGGACCTTGCAGATCTACCTGGTCAGAGATATGTATTCTTTGATGTTCCAGAATTTTCCTTTAGAGAACAATTTCCTGTGAAAAGTATCCACTTACATCTCAAAATCCATGGAGAACTGATTAATGTCAGTAGAGACATACTGATAGAAGGATAAATTATGATCAGAAATTATAAAACATCAATTAACAAAACCAATACTCTAATAATTATTACTTCACTCAAAAAAAGTGTTTCCAAGAAAACATGTTAAATTGTGTGTCTGGGTTTTGGACTTTTACCAAGCTTTCCCTTTTAAAATCTGAAGGAATGTGACTACTTTCAGTGAATAGGGTGGGACAAGGTATATGGACAATGAAAAGAGGAGTCTCCAGTCAGGGACTTCATCTTTTGTTTTCCACTTTCTGAACAATGCCAAGATCCCAAGAAGATTTCTAGAAATGTAGCCTGTAACAAAATTTGAAACTACTTTATCTTCACACATCTGTGAATTGGAAGCATTATAATGAGTATCAATGAAAGAAAAACAATAACATGTGTTGACTGACATAAGTAATCATGACATAAGGAAGCCAAAATGGCCTCCTCCTTCTTCATAAAAAATCTAAATTTGGTACATGCTTGAAAAACTAAAAAACCCATAGGCTTTTTAACTTGCTGTTTGTGGATTCACTGAGCAGAAATATATCTAAGTGCCCTTATAGATGAAAATTATTAAAGTCTACATGGCAGTGAGCCAACACAGCTTGTACATCACATGACAGACATTAGTTTTCCCTTGAGTTTTCTCCAGACATTACTTGTAGTTAGGATATAATGACTATTGTTTAGTTAGTACTCTGACACTGCGAACGACTACATCATGGTAGATCCCAGAGTAGTTTATAGTCCATTCATGATTAAAGTTTCACATCAAAGTCTACTTCCCTTTTAAGAAAGGTTACAATTGAGGTGTCCAAGTTATTTTAGGAATCTAGAACAATATGGTCTTTATCCAACCCATTTATAGCACGGCCACTTATTTTCCTATTAGTAAAAACACAGAAGTCTCTACGGAGCAAATAATTACTCTAAAAGCAGTCCACATGAGATGTCTAAATGCATCTATTTATGTCTCTAGGGCATATATGGATCTCTCTGAGTCTCCAGCTTGCACGTATCTGTTTTGTGGATGCAGCAATACTGTGACTGCAATTGTGGATAAAGTGTTGGCTCTCAGGTCTTTCTTCCTCTTTGGGTTTAACTGCAAGTGTCTGATGACTTGCTTGCCCTTGTGCAGTTACGTGCCTTGCTACTACTGGGTGTCTTGCTAAGCAGCACACAGGAAGTATCTGATCAGCTGCTGCCGTAGTTCCTCTGCTTAAATTCAGCTTGGAGCTCTTCTGCCCCTACATGCAGATTGTATCCCAGATACTCCAGGTCTGGCTTTTGTTACAGCAGTCTGGGCTATAAACAGCTTCCTTTACTCTGTATGATGTCAGGAACAGAGTTGAAGGGTGTGAGAGGAAGGTAAAAACTGCCATGAGTGGCTTTGTGTACAATCTGCTTGTCCTAAATAATAGTAGAGAGCTGACCAAATCATATCTCTAAGGTTTTTTTTTAAAGCAAAGTGTTACTTTTAATTTATGCCATGAAAAAAGGATGAGTTCAACACTCTGTGTGCCCATTTATCAGTAAAGGTAACCAAATAGTGGAAATTTCCAATGTTTCCTTTAAACACAAAATGTAAGTTGAATGAGGGAATGTCAACTTCATAGGAAGAAAAAGCCAGTTTAAATTCATATTTTGACCCATTTTATGTGTCTGGAAAAGTGTACTTTTATGTAAGAACTCTTCTTTAATGTGTTTCTGCAATCTCCCCTTTTAATAGCAGACCAAAGTTGCCTGAATTCTAATGGGTGGTCATTCAGCCTTTCCTGTTCCCACTAGCTTCAAAATAAGAAAACTGCAAGGTTGGCACAAAAAACCCCATAACAAAATAGTTAGGACCTCTGTAGGGTCATGAACTTTAAAAGGTGTAGGGAGGAGGAGAGGAAGATAAAAGGAGAACAAGACAAAGGAACATTTCTATTCTGTGGCAGGAAAAGGACATCACCACTCTTTATCTGGGGATCTGATCCATAGGCCTTTAAATCTATAAATTAGTGAAAATTGTTACCTCTCAACAAACTATTTCTGGATCTACATGGAGATGTTATGCAATATGCAAAAGAGAACTCAGCAAAACAGGGACCTGCAAGTTTGTCATACATTCCTTTTTGTTCATTTAATGAGGAAAACAAAGTAAGATGAAAAAATCGGAGGAAAACTTTTGGTTTTTCCAAACATTTAAAAAAATGTGGCAAAAATCACAAGACTATTTGAACTTGCCTTCCTTATGTGGGAAATGCATGGCATTTTATTTCATACCTTCTAAGATGCGTGGAAATCGAGTATAAACATGAGTACAAACATTATACATGACTTTCAGAACTAAACATACTCTATCTCCTTAAATCCTGCCCTTCTGACTATTGAATTTCTCTCTTGTTGCCAGGGCCTTTTTCAAAAAAAAAAAAAGCAAAAATGTGTTTTGAAGGAGCATAACTAGCAGCTGGGAACAAGCAAACTGCTGGCTTTTGTTTTCCTCTGCACTGTTTAGCAGATGCCATGCACTGAAACTGGGTCTGCACGAAATTCACCCAGGTCAAGTCCCCCAGGCCCAGTCCCATGCTTACCCCAGTCCAAAGCAGATGTAACAGCAGTTGAGTTGTAGCTGACTAACTATGATGTAACAAGCATCATCACCTTGTCAGCTTATCTGGGATGCAGACTCAGTTACACAGAACATGCTCTGTTTCAGAGGCAGCTGTGGGATTCAATCTGGGTAGATTCCTGCTTAGGTTTCCTTGCTGGTTTTGCTAGCAAACACCAACAGTGTGTGTCATTTCCTCATTGTCAAAAAATTCTTCTCTGGGGTCAGATCTGAAGAGTCTGGGCCAAAAGAATCTCATCAAATTAATAGAGCAATAATTATGCACTGCTACCTTTAATAGAAATACAATATAGTGTAGCACTAATAGGGACACTGGCAATAATTTATAACTATGGAAAAAAGAGTGTCTTGTAGAATCATAACAGTGTGAATTAGTTTAAAAAGTAAATTTGAATCATTTTTGACCATGTCAAAATTGCACAAAATTCCTGAGAGTGATGCCTACAAGACATTGCATAGAGCCCTGTGTGGATTAGGAAGGGATGTGGCTCTCTATTTCCTGAGCTTTTAGTGGGAAGCATATTAGTGGGATTTAAAGACCAGCATTATTCAGTGCTCCCCCTTCTCTCTAGTCTCTGGAGTAGCAAGCTGAACCATTTCAGCCAGGGGAACTATTTCCTTTCTCTTTGCCAGACTGTGACAGTGCTACACATGCCCTGTGTATGAGAAATGTAGTTTGAGTCAGAAATAAACGTTTGCCAGCTCTTTGTAAGGTGCCATTCCCTTTTCAGCTCCTACTCCAGCATCCTGAGTGTCTCTGCAGCTGCTGGAGGGAATGGGCACAGCACTGCTTGCTACAGAGTGGATGCTAGATGATGAGGAAGAGGAAATAGAACAATTTATTCCATTTTCATTGAAAATACAGTCTCAATTTTCCCAAAAAGCTGTTTTTCCAGTTCAGTGGTGATCAACATAAAAACAAAAAGTAAACAGTGTAATGAAAATGTCATTAAGGGGAATATAGTCTAAAATATGCATAGCAATTTATTCATTGTTGCTTCTGCTTAGAAAGAGGAACATCTGAAGACACATTACGAATTTTAAACCACATCCTTCTATGTCCTTGATAGAGAAATATTCTCTGTAAAAGTCAATTATTCCCTTTGCCAGACTCTAGAATAAGGATCTATGAAGTTTTATCCACTTCTAAATCTTTGTTTGATACCAATGTGTGTAATTGCATGTCTGCAGAGCTTGTTTACTCTGTGCCACTGCTACAGAGTTGTAACACCAGTCAACTCGCTGCTCCCAGCCTTTATCAGTTCAGTGACAACCTGGGAATCCACTCTGTAATGTCTCTGATTTCTAAGCAGGAATATTCAGGTGACTGGGAGCACACAGTAACATAAATGAATTTTTCACCTGAAGTAATTGTAAAACCAGCATGAATTTCTCAGGTCTGAAGTAGCGTTATTTTTGCAAACAAAAAAGTCTTCAATTAATTTTCACATAGAAACAAAAGAGCATATGTTCATTCATTTTTACATGCGATTAGGGTGCTTGGAAGAAAAAGATTGCTCAATATTCCAATATTTTTAAACTTTACATTGCCTTCCATATTGTCCATATGTTACAGTGTGTGAAGAAGCAATATGCTTATTAGAACAAGTAATATGACATAGCTGGAAAGGAACTGGCAAACCTCTGACACTTAGTTGTTCTTCACTTCCATGAGGCTCCTGAATAATTTTGAAGGACTGTAGAAACAGCTCATCTCAATCAGCCATTGCAGTGGTTCTTGTTACACTTTGCTTGTATGTTCTTAAGAATTATTAAAATCTTAGAGGAAAACAAGAATGTAATGGGACTAAAAACCTTGGAAAACTGTTACTCATGTCCCCACAGCATGTTTGCATTTATGCCTCTTTTCTTAGTCTCCGCTGTTCTCTCTGTGGTGTTCTTTATGCAGTGACCAGCTCACTCCACTCTATGCACATACAGAGCAGAGGGCCACATACCATTTATATCCCAAGAATGAAATTTCATAAGAATACTCCTTATCAGAGAAAATGTCTCTTTGGTTGAGGAAACATAAGCCTTACAATCCACAACTGAAAAGTTGTATCATCTGACAGATACATGTTCTGTATTGAGGAAAAGCTAATCAGTATTTTGTTTCTTGGTGGAACCAGAAACTTGCAACATGTGCTGAAATTTGCCCAGGGCACAAACCAGTGTTTAGAAATAAGGTAAGGGATCTAAACCTGTTCCCTTGCACACATCAAATTATGCTTAAAACAAAGTAGCCAGCCTTTGTTTAAGGCGAGAGGTTGTTTGCACAGCTAGCATGTGTAAGGGTTTGAAATCCTATGGCAATCCTTCTAGTGATACAGAAAACAGGTGCAATTTCTAGTGATCTAAGCATTATATCTGGACAAAATGCCATGGATGGACAGGATAAATAGGTGCAAGAGATGGAGTGACCATGAAAGAGTCATGCACAACTGTTTATGCACAGGCATACCTGCTCCTGCGGCTATTTACACTCCTCAGCTTTGGGGGTAAAAAGTTCTTGCTCCTTCTAACAAAAGAGGTATTTGAGATGTTCAGATCATCACCTGGTGTGAGGTGAGGCTGTTTCTGCAGGTTGTCATTTAAGTCTCTTGAAGCTAAGCTTCTCCTGCTGTGGCCTGCAGTGGTGTTGGGCTCGTGATTCTCCAGTAAAACTCACAGGACTACCCAGCCTTTTGTTTACCAAGTGTTAGATTTCACCCAGGAAAAGTAGTTCAAATATCCTAACTTCTCATGCAGTAGCACCTATCAGTGATTGGCACAGATTCAAAGAAATTATTTCCTCTGTGTAATTGGTTACTAAGCCCCAGAATTTTCCATTTTATAGGCTTCAGAAAGAAAAGGATGATTATTGTTTTTATCTCTAATAAAGGTGGTAATCCTGGGGATTTCCTGGTGGTATGCACAACACTCTAAAATGAAGCAGGGTTGCACTATAAAGCATTGTATCAAAACCAGTCATTAAAAGTAGGTCTTTAAATAGTTCAGAACTGAGAAAACATTTTTAAGACATAAAATAAAGAAAAAGTATGAGATGCAGTGGCACCATTATCCCTGACCTTCTGACTTTATCATAATGGCTGGAGTATTTCTTAAAGCCTCAACTGCTGAAATTGTAATTGCAAAAGCAAATATGCACACATTTAGTAAAAAATGTACACTCAGGTTTGCTTTTAAAATAAAATTGTTTCTGAACTCTGCCCTTGAGGATAAAAAGTGCAATTCAGGAACACCTTGCAGTTTCAAAAGCAGAGGACATATTGTATTGTATATTGTTATATATATTGTATATTGTATATTGTTATATACTAACAAAATTGAAGTGCTTGGAGCATTGTTAAATTATTAAATTAAAATGAATTTTGTTTCCCTACTCTGTGAGTACTGACATTGCTAAAACTGGATTTTGGTTGACATCCTAACTTCCCCACATATAACCTTTGCAACCTTCAGTGTTTTGCACCATTTCTTTGCAACTCAGAGATCTGTAAAACCGGCTTATTCTTCCTTACTTCGTAGAAGAACTGTGAGATCAAATTGTGGACATTTACATGGATTCTTAATATATTTGATAGACAAATAGTGAAGTGTAGGTGGCTGAAGAAGAATCTAGATAGACCATGCTAGTTTTTAAATTTAAAATTTTAAAACATGTTTATATATTCTCTCATAAGTGTATAAAGAGTTGTCTTTATGAACTTTCTGATTTTTGCTTTCTGCTAAGCTCTAGTTTTATCTAGTACTGCATTTTTGCTAAGAAAATTTTTATACAATCTAACCTAAATAGCCAAGGCTAAGAAAAATCTTTATTTTTCCGTATTGTGTATGAAGAATCATGCCACTTTGATTTGCTTGGCAGGCTTTTGTGGTGTCTTAGTCCTGGTAATCATATTGGAAATGTTTTCCTTACTAGTTGTATTTCAGATTTGTATTTATGGTAATCTACAAAGCACCTAATTTAGACACTTTTGACATAGTTTAACAATCGGTTGATTACAAGTTGTTCTGTATTTGCACGAATGAATTCTGCAGTTTTGATAATTGTCTGGAAGAACATTAACTTTTGGGATTCCACATTAAGAAGGTACTGAGAGTCTGATGACTGTTACATGGTTGTTTCCTCCTGTGTGTGCTTTAAACATAGTTGAACATCCGTAATTGTTCAGTCGTAACTGAAATTGTAATTGTAAAATGTTAATTTGTAGACTGAAAGTTATGTGAAAATGCTAGTTAAAGTTCAATTTTATGAGTCCTTCTTCATTTCTACTGTAGTGTCTGATGAAACCTGGGGTTTCCAATTAATTCATCATGCTCTGCCTCCTTGTAGCGTCCCTTCAATTCTGCTCTATTACTGTTGTTCATACTGATGATCCAAAGAATTCGTTCCCACTCTCATTTATTGCAATGTGTAGCTGCCTTGGAGAGAGCTCGATATGTTTAGTCCTGTTAGCCTTTCCTTGGACATGTGGCTGCATGGTGCCAGCCAGCCCCAGGACTCAGAGATTCAACTTTGTGAAAAATTGTCTCAAGGTTGACTTAAGCCTGGATTTCTTCTCCAGCTTCTTCCTCTTCCTTCTAACAGACCTTACCACCCTCTTAGACAGAAATGTTAATTGTATGCACATCTCTTAGTCCATCCAACAATTTTAAGATGCTTCTGCTGCCTTGTCTTGGGGGATGAATCTGGTTAGCTGGCTAATTTTGTTTCCCTGGTACCATATATCATGCTCTGTCTCTACCAGAAGTTTGAGGAGACGGTCAGATCTTACTCTGAAAGTTAAATTAAGAAGAGTCAAACAAAACTCTTAATGCAGGGACAGAGTGGATACTGGCTTTATTTCTTGATAATGTATTTCCTGGCACTGTTGATCAAATCAGTAAGTGGGCTAGACTTAGGATGGGATAAACTCCATTTCTGAAAATTATTTTTTGGAGGTGAATTTTCTATAACATAAATATGAAAGAAAGATCTTTTTGTGTCATTACTGGCTCAGTTTGAGCACTCTTTAAAGACATATAAGTGGAAAAACTCCAGGATAAATCTTCACAATTTAAGAGTTGCTTGGTAGTCTTATTTCCTTAGTAGATTTATTCTTTATTTTAAACTCAAACTTTTTATTACTCATGCATAATATTTGTTAGAACAAGACAACAAAATTTAAAAATCTGCATAACAGAATAATGTACAAGTGCACAAAATTTTATGCTAGTAAACATTTTCTTTTATTAAAGGTGTGGAGCTGATCTTTTACATTAAATTCTACCAAACATGTTTCTCCCTCAGAGATGGCCATTTGAATTAATTGGTAAAAATTGGCTGTCATCCATAAAAAGTGTTTTGCAGAAGGCTATTTTTTGTCCTTTTGTTTTTAAAGAAAGCTGGAAGGCAGATTTAAATCCTGCTGTGTTATTGCCATTCTTTTTGGTTCTCTAATAATGGTGCATCTTGAGCAGAAAATAAAATAATCAAGGTCTGTCATTATGCATTCTCTGATGTGTATAAAGTGCTCCACAGAAAGTGAAAACTTAATTAAAACTGCAAATAAATCTAAGCACATTTACTACCTGAAGTAAATAGTTGCATTATGCCATTATTATAATGCTTATTTTCCAGTTATCCTGATGTAGCTGAGCATTTGTGAGTCTATAGATCCAATGTGAATGTACTTAGCAGCTTGTAAATTCACATTTCTTTATGTTTTTAAACAGAGATTCATATACTTGATGTGAAACATCCTTATTTGAAATATTATTACCTCTTCATGTAAATGTGATTTTGTTTTCATAAAGTATGTGATTTCCAAGTTCTGATGATTTTTATTATTTATATAATAATTTTAAAACCAAGGCTCTGTATCACTGTATTCAAGGAAAAAATTGAGTTTTAGGTCAGCCTGGTGGTCACAGAAAGATTTTGAAAATAAAACTTGCTGCAGCAGTTGAATCAATATGGAGTATGTGAGAATTTATGTGCAAGTCAGTGCTTTCTGATCTTATTGCTCTTATACTTTAATGTTTCTGAAACTGTAATTTGAACACTATTCCTTTGCAATTAATATTTTCTGCTAACTTCAGTGAGGAATGTACACATATAGTGTGTGCATAAATATGTAAATTCAAACAAAACCGAATTAAGGCAATTAAATTTAAATTTTCTTACTATTTAAGTTAATTTTGTTTATGTATTACTTCAATGGAGTTCATAGCATTCACGATGTCCAAAATGTAGTCAAGCAGGGGCTACTAAGGGTAGCATAATTATGTATTTCCTGGTTAAAGGTAAATTCAAAATAATAATGTTGTATTAGACTACAATTTTGTGTTTAATTTCCTTTGTAAAAGAATTGTGCAAAAGCATTTGTTTGAATTTTTAATCTCTTTTGAACCTGATAAATTCAGTGCCTGCTTCTCCCTCTTTGCCATCAGTGTAGAAAGGAATGATAAATTGTTCTCATTCTCACTTGGTAATGCTTTCCATTCACTTTGCACAGGTGTAAATGACTACATGGGGACAGGGACAATGATGAAGCAGGAACTGAGCTTAAAGTAGAAACAATTTTTCTGGCAGTCACCATGCAATTGGGCTAGATTGCCATATGTCTCTCAAAGCAAGATGTTAGCAATTGTAGTTAGACGGATTCTCCTCTCCTGCAGAATTACAGTTAGATTTCAGTGCTTCATTTGGTCAGTTAGCTGGCCCTTGGACTATATATGTAAAGTGCTGAGTGAAATTCAGTGGTCACATCTGAATGCTTGTCCTAAGAGTGTTAAGAGAAACTCTGCTATGTGTCTTTTCCCTGTGTAACCAGGTGGGGCTTCCAGAAGGCTGCACAGTGTTTATTTAAAAGCTTTTTATGGTGATATCCTTTGTGTGTGTGAATGTGTAACTGAACAAAGGTACCAAATGGACACAAATTTTTCTTCCTTTCTTGAACCAAGAGTAAGGCAAAGGAGATACCTTTAACCTGTAGAACAGCTAATCCTTGCTTGCATTGTTCTAAAAATTTTGCACAGTTTTTCTTCAAATGTTTTAAAATGAAGTCACTGCTACCAAATCCAAATATTGAAAAGTGTTTTGGTAGGAAGGCTCAATTACTCTCGCATGAGTTTATTTGTCTTTATTACTTTCTCACATTTTATCATAAAATTTAATGTTCTTTCCTTCTTCCTTTCCTTTCTTCCTCCCCCATATTTTTGAGAGGTCTTTTCTAGTTACATCAGAATGGATTACCTTTCTTTTTCAAGCAGAGATCAGGATGTTTGAGGCTTTACCTGACAGTAAAGCACATTGGGGTATGGAAATGCTGTCTCGGCTAGTGAGGGAGAAAAGACCCAGAGGTGGGACAGCATGGTCTGCTCTGCAGGAAAGGTCTTTAGCATAGCTACTGAGGCTGAGCATATGAGTCCCTGAACTCAAATCCACCTCTATTTGCTAAGCCATGTTATTCTAAAATAATTACAATGCTGATTGTGTTGATTGCCTGTACTGGGGTTGATCCAGTTTGTCTTTCCTGGCTTTGATCCAGGATTATCCCTTGGCTTCACTGGCCATTCAGGCTTAATATTCTAATTAAAATAGGGAGTCCTTCTGAAATTGCTGCAGGACCCCAAAGACCATCCTCTCTCTACGCTGTGTCAGCAGGGCCCAGGGGTGCCCCTTTGTGGGCAGTCCATATGCCAGGCATGGGATGGTGCCAGGCTGCTGTCCCTGCTGTCCCTGGAGCTGGGGGTGGCTGTGGGGCTGGACACTGGCCCTGCTGTGCTCACAGCAGCTCTCCAAGGCAGGTGTTGCCAGCTCCTCACCCCCAGCTCTGCTGCCAGGACAGCAAACCAGCTCCCTGCTCTGCAGAGGCACTGCCAGAGAGCCATACTCCCTGTGAAATCCTGGATTATAGCTGTCTTGCTGGAGAGAAAGGTGGCCTTGGCTTTAAAAGGTTTACACACACCCTGGTATGGTTTGTGTTCAATTTGTAATGGCTTAGCAGGGGATTTTAATAGCTCCACTTAATATTTGTTGTACTGAAGATTTCACCTAATTGGAACAACTGGTAGATCTGTAGCCGGCCAACTAAGTGATCCTAAAGTGTCATGAAGATAATAAGAGAGATAATATTGTTATGAATAAAAATATCAGGGTAGAAATGTCACAGTGCATGTAATCTATTATGCTCCTTATTTCTTCTTTTAATCTTCACTTGGATACAGTCTGTATTAAAAGGCTACAGAGCAGGATTTCATCACCTAGTGAAAGCATCAGTTTTCACTCTCCAGCTGCACCCTCAGTATGTGTAATTCAATAAATGTTCTGATCAAGAAGCTGTCCTAGCCACTCACCATTACTGTGCAATATCTTCTCCTTGTTAGATGTTGCAATAGAATCACCATCTAAATGAAGGATAACGTAATTAAATGGAGTGTTGGGTAGCATCACAGGCAGAGGCTTTATTTTCTGGAGAGGGACTTACTCTGCCAGAGCTGTATATTTTAGTTGTCAGTAATCATAACCCCAACCAAAGGGTTATAACTTTATTCCAAGCTATTAAGTAATTAAAGCACCTATTAAAAACAGTTTCTTAACACTAAGGCAGTGTGTGTGTTAGTAACCAGCTGTTCAATGTTCTTTTTTTTCCTCTTCGAACTTGTAGAGAAGAGGATCTTATGCATAAAAAAACCCCAAACAAAACATTAAAAAATCTCCTAAATTTCACTAGAGCAAATAGAATAAAATACTGCTTAGTCTACTTAGACTAAACTTCTCTAAACAGCACTAGGGGTCAGGGTTTCTACCCTAACATATTGCAGGTACACATAAACTCTAACAACCAAAAAAAGAAAGGAACAGCAGTGCTTTAATTAGAGCACAAATGCACCATTTGTTCACTGGGAGACCTTGACCCACTACTATGCCTTCTTATTATAAGCTTCATACCTTGGTTGTCTTGAGGGCTCCTGGAGTGTTCAACAGCCTCCCTTCCACAGGTGGTCTCTTAAGAACTGTGCTGCCACTGTGACTTGAATGTGAATCAAAGCAGAGATCTTTCCCAAGGAAGGCTTTATATTTTCATTAAAACTTCAAGCTTTTAATTAGGGTGAATCCCTATTAACTCAATCTGTTGGAAAAACCAGTTTTTCTATTGCTGGCATATGCAGTGCTAGCTGTGTCTAATTATGTCCCTTGAAAAGATGGAGCTGCTTTCCAATATCATCGTGCCAGTAGTTAGCTGGTTGTATTCTAGCTTTGAAGAATTAGCAACCTAACATTAAAAATTTAACAAAAAAAATAATTGGTGATACAGTATATTGGACTACTAGCTCTGTAAGGTAAAATGTAGTGAGTAGTACTGAGAAAATAGGTATGGCACAGGAAATACAGGGCTGATATTATAAAAAAGATTGACTGAATCATAACTAAAAAGTACCATGGCACTCTGCAGGCAAAAACGATGGGGACAGAAAGGACTGTGTAGAGTTTTAATCACTTCTTTGAGTTCTTCCACTATTCAAATATTAAGTTTAATATTATATAAAGTATATGCTATATACTGTAATATAACATACTCCTCTGAACTAAGGGCCTCACACTGCAGGCTAAATACAAAACTTCCCTGTGTCTTCCCTTTGCCCTCAGAAACACTCTGTACTTGACCAACAAAATGACACATCTTCAAGAAGAAGACTACTCACTATTCCAGAGTCCAGTCTCAGTTTCCAGCAGTGGTTAGCCTAGCAATTGGGACATCGTGGGAAATGGATACTGTGGGTTCCCTGCTCCTGAGATTTAGGAATGTTCTGAATATAGATTTCCAATTTCCTGGACAAATGACCCAACAACTAAATAACAGTTTAAAAACAAAGCATCCCCCAGTTCTGATGTTCATATCACCCCAATAATTTGCAAGTAGGACACTTTACCTTAGCAAACTAAGTCGTAAGATGTTCACACACTTCAAAGCTTGTAGTACAAAAATTCAAAGGAAAATTGAGACTTGCTGTGTGATTTCTTTTTAATTGTTTTTTTTTTCTTTCTTCTTTTTAACAGGGAGCATAATCAGCCTGTAGAATAACCTAAATGAGAATTGTAGTGGATTTTCCATTACTTGAAACCTGAAAATTGACGTTGGAGGTTTTAGTAAAAAACAGGCTTGAGGTATATCACAGCTATTGAGATTTGAAGCAGTAATTAATTCAGGGAAGTCCCATGACCTGTCAGACTAGATGATCACAATGGTCACTTCTGGCTTTAAAGTCTATGGAGTTCCTGGCTTGTGTGCTGTGAATGCCAATGAGACTGCCAATTAGTGGGCTTTTTTTTTTTTTTTATGTGGGCACATGTTCACTGGAGCTAGGCTGAGACTACTAAATTAATTTTAAAGTCATTAAAATGCTTCATTCCCTGAATAATGGTTGCCACAAAGCACAATCAGAATGTAAAAGAGAAAGCATCTTATTCTTGAAACAAAAAAGTGAGCATAAGGAAACAGTATAAATATAATGCAGCTTTTTTACCATCTCATTCTTTCCCATCACTGAATGCCATATATAACATGTCTAATCATTCATTTCATTGTTATTTTTATTCCTTAGAATAGAAAGAACATTACTAATACATTGCTTGAAGGGGGTAGGGTTTTAATGCCAAAGGCAAGGATGAAATATCTAAGTAGAGCTTGATCCCTGATCTCTTGGGAGAGAGAATGTCTATTCAAAAGGCAGAGACAAATATGAATAGTTAATCATCTTTAGTCTAGATGTTTTCCCCATTCCAGGTGCATTATTTTGCTTTCACTAAAATCAGTGGACCCAAAATTTCTTTATAAATTAATGGCAAGTTTGTCATTTAAAGAAACAGGCATGAAATATTGTTCTATGTTCAGAATTAAAGATGGGAAAAAGGGGAAATGGGTTACACGTGACTGGGGGCTTTAGACATAAGTTAATATACATGTTAAGAAATATGAGATCAGTGGGTGTGTTTATGTCTCTGGTGGGGCAAGCAAGGCTCTTTTTAAGCAGTGAGAATGACAGCACAGCTCAGGTGCAGCACAGGGCTATGAGCTTTCTTTACATGTTTGTTCCCATTTTAGTTCTACCAGAGAATGGTGGTGTGCTTGATATCAGTGGGATTTCATAGCAGCATTTCAACTCCTGTGGAGTGGAGTTTCATACTGAGATGCTAAGGTGAAAAGTTTCAGTCCTCTGCAAAATGAAATTAAAGTTAATACTATTCTTTTAACAGTGAAATACAGGCCTTCAGTTCTGGGGCCCCCCCCACAAGGACGTGGACCTGCTCTATTGAGTCCAAAGCAGGGCCATGAAGATGATCAGAGAGCAGCAGCACCTCTCCTGTGAAGACAGATGGAGAGAATTGGGGTTGCTCAGCCTGGAGAAGGCTCTTGGAAGACCTTGGAGCACCTCTCAGTACCTAAAGGGGGACTCTGAGAGTTGGAGGGGGACTTTTTACAAGGGTACAGAGGGATAGGACAGAGAAGAATTCTTTAAACTGACAGTGGGTAGCTTTGGATCAGATCTTAGGAAGAAAATCTTTACTCTGAGGGTGGTGAGGCTCTGGAATGGGTTCCCCAGAGAAGTTGTGGATGCCCCATCCCTGGAGGTATTCAAGGACAAATTGGATGGGGCTTTGAGCAACCTGGCCTAGTGGAAGGTGCCCCTGCCTGTGGCAGGGGGCTTGGAACTAGGCGACCTTTAAGGTCTCTTCAACACAAATAATTCTATGATCAATGGATTTGAACCTATAAATGCAATGTTATTACAAATTCTGATTTTACAATCCTTCTTTTGATTACTAATTTTACTCTTTCTCTCTGTGTTTGACATCCTGTAAAGAGCACCACAGAAAGGCCATATTAAATGAGAATACCAAGTTTTCTGTATTTGGTGGCAGTTTAACTCTGCCATGGCAGTTTGCGAGTTTAGTTTTTCTGTGTGTTTGTAAGTGGATGCTATCTCTGGGGCTCAGTTTCTGCAATGCAATCCTTCCTCTTTAATGAAGTCTAATATTATTGAGTGACCAGAGAAATAAAGAGCACTTGTGATTGTCTTGAACTTGGCAATCTCCAGCTTGCAATGTGCTTGCTCCTCGAAGCCTGTTGACATTCAGTGTACTAAAATTGAATTTGCAATTACTGGATAAGAAAAGCATCCCTGGTATTTTTAAAATTACGATCCCTTAGCATAATGGGGCCATTCACTTTTGTTTCATGCTGGACCAATTTCTGAGGGACCTTGAAGAAATGAGACAGCTATTTCCCTGTTAGCAATCATCTGAATGGGGAATAAGAAAGGGAAAAAGTCTATGCTTTCAGTCAAAGAGATTTCCAAATATATCATCAACAGATTGTCTTTTCTCTGTGCTAGATTCTAAAAATTCAGAGAAGAAGAAGGCCAGCAATCTGGACAGTACTGGGATGCTGATTGGAAGAAGCCTGCCTCAGTTTGCAAAATCTGTGCTGCGTAGTAACTGTACCACAGATCTCACTTCAGAAATCCCAACATAAAATCCTACCCAGGCCTTAAGAGGGCTACCTTAATCCAAGCTTCTTAGTGTTTTTTTCTTGGGGCTGTTTCATCTTGGGATAGGAAAAATGGGATGGTCTTGTGCAGAACTCCTGCAATATGTTCCATTTTCACTTGACTTGAAAGAGCTATTTTTAACATTCATTACTTCCATTATTAATTGTTTTCTTTACCTGCTTACATGTTTGGGAATTGTGTAGAGAAATGATGCTTTATTTTCAGGTTTTCTGAAGATAATTTTCTGATGTTTTATAAACCGTGTTACTTTATTATTAATCAGTCTAACAAAACAACAAGAGAAGTAGCTTAGTGGTATAGGTTACCAAGATGCAACATGGCAAAGTTTGAGGGGCTGCATCAAGCAAAACTTAGTAATGGAATAAAATATATGAAAATAACCTCCAGTTTCAGTTAACCAAAATATCTTCTATGAGTTAAATTTTCAGGAATAATATCTAGAAAATTAGCCCTTTGTATTGAAGATGAGTTGACATCCTTCATACAGTTGACAAGTCAAAAGTTTTCATTAATCTGCTTTTAGCATGTTCATGCACACACTTGGACTGTCAACAGTTGTAGGTATAGGTTTGTGCAAGTAGATATATATTAAAAAAATTAAAATACCAAATTTCCAATACAGTCGGAGATTCACTTTTGCGTGGATGCTGTGAAAAGCTTAGTGTCAGCTGAAAGAATTACGAATTTTCTTTTATTTTTATGTATTCTTTGGGAGGAAAGGCTTTGACCAAAGAAGACATATTAGGTGGTTTTATTAATGTTGTTCTGGTATGTCAGGTCTGTTTCAAAGGTTGGGA
Organism: Hylia prasina; assembly: GCA_013397195.1. NCBI lineage: Eukaryota > Metazoa > Chordata > Aves > Passeriformes > Sylviidae > Hylia > Hylia prasina. The sequence goes on from VYXD01005954.1 coordinate 196,236, forward strand.
GACTGGTTATATTGCCTGCATGGATCTTCCATTTCTGCTGCAGCTGCTTCTAACTCCTTTTGCTTTAGAGAACTGATCTCTGTTCTGAATGGTCTCTCTGTAATAATTTCACTCTCTTGGGACAAAGTGTGATAATCTTGTTTAAAACTGACATCTGTCAACTAACTGTCAAAATGTTTGTTTCTTTTGTCTGAAGAGTGTCTTATACTACAATACTCCTATGTGACTTGCCTAGGTTAGACAATTCTTGAGAAAATAAATCAGAATATTTGTCTGCTTACTACAGATGAGGGAATACCTCATATAATAAAATGCAATTTTTCTTTGATGGTACTTGGTAAATATGTCTAAGATACAAGGCAAGAATCTATTGTTGCCCACAAATAGAAACGGAAATACAGGCACTCCTTTATTCTGTACAAACTGTTGGGCCCCACCACACACAAAATGGGTTGCAAAGAAAGTGCACTTCAGCATTTCAGTCTCTAGTAATGCAAAGAAATATCAGAGCCGCATTCAAAAGAAATTAAAAATTAACCTATGCCCAGCTGATTTGTTTCCTAAACAATCCAGTTTTCACTGTGGTAAACTGTAAGCGCAATATCTGGGACTCTGAGTTCCTGTTTAGCCAGTTCTAAATCACCCTGGTGTTCTTGAGCAGCTACTTATTTGGGCATTGGAGGAAATTTAGCTGTTTTATGGAGAGAATTGTTGACATCCCTAAAGAAGGCTTTTAACACCAAAAAGGCCTAGAAAATTGACAGCACTTGCTCTGTTGCAGCATCAAATTGGCAATTTAAATTTTGTGTGTGCAAAAAAAAAGTGCAAAGTACAAAGTTTCACCACCTAATAAAAGTCCTACTCTAATACAAATTGTAGTTATAATTAAGGGGGACAAGTAATTTCCTGCTTGTTTCTGGCCTGTACAACCCCACACATCTGAAAACATTTGGCCTACTCATGGGATTGTCTTTCTACCCAGAAGGAACTAAAGTTAATGTAAACAGGGAAGACAATACAGTTTTGATTAGAAGATACCTGTCAGGTGGTGGTAGGCTAATTTAATAGCACCCACCTGAAGGGCATTAGCTTTAATCTGGGATGCATCAGCAAGATGACCTAATGACAATTTACCACTTATAACAGTATTTAGAGTCCCCAAGTAAATATAAGTATTTAAAGCCAGCATAAATATACATCCAGGGAAACCACTTTCCCACGCACACCAATAAACAAACAGCAGAAGTTCTGGATTCTACAAGCAGTACTGGCTCCCGAGGTACCCACTTATTCTACCAATATCTTGAAAGAAAATTACAACAACGTGATTAGTGAATTCATTAGATTCAGATGAGAGAACGATTCTGCTTGCTGCATTTGCAATGTTCTACTTTATCACTGGGTTGTGCTGCTCTGAGAAGCCTCCAATCATCCTAATGCCACCTCTCAACTTTGCAACATAACCTGATAAAAGGTAATTTGGGTTTATCTTTTACGTCTGTATCTTCTCAGTGGAGCTGGCAGCAGGTATGAGTACATCTCTGTGATTTAATTCAGCTAGGATGATCCTCAAGTCCACCCTCTCTCCCTGCATAGGAAGCTCTACCTCACTCCCCCTTGTTGCCCCTGCTCCCTCCTAATATCTTTCACAACTTGTCATTTCTACTTTCTTGCAAGATCCAACTGCTAGAACCCAAAGGGGATTTTGGTGTAGGAAAAATGGGTTAAAAAAGTCATTATAAACTTTCCTTGTTCTCACAGTCTATTGGCATAATGCAATTTCAGTTCTTTGGGTTGCCTCCCATACTGTCAGGACAGGTTAAAGAATTATTCAGTGGTGTCCCTCTTTCTGTGGGGTAGATAGAGTAAAAACATTACCCCCTGTGGATGACCTGAGTGGGCCTCCTCCTTTAAACTGAATTTATAATTTTCCTGTAGTCTCTTAAAGATACAGAGTGGGCCTCCTCCTTTAAACTGAATTTATAATTTTCCTGTAGTCTCTTAAAGATACAGAGGCAGAAAAATTAACTAGGAGGCATTGAGATCTTGCATTATTTTGTCCTCTGAGGCCTCTTCTGTCAGAAGAACAATTGATTTCTCTTACAGCATAGTCAGGCAGAACAGTAGCTTTACAAATCACTGCTTTGGCTACCCCACAGCAGCTTCAGAAATGAATTACCAGACCAAGTATGCTCCTGTTGCTAGTGATGGTAATGGGATAACTAAAACTCAGAGTGAGAATTTTCTACTATAGAAGAAAGGGCAGCAGTCAAGTAAAGCCAGTTACAACATGAGTGAGGGCTTATGGAAGCTCATTTCCATCTTTTACCAGTTATCCTGGATATACTTTGTAAAAGCTGTTTATTATCACATTTACATGAGGAACAGATTTTGTTCTTTCATGTACAGAACCTTAAAATGGTGTCATAAGCACTGTCCTTTTTGTTGGGTAATGTGCCAGATTTGAGGCCTCTCAGGCTTCTCACATAAAGGGATGAAGAGGCCCAGCACTGAAGTTTCCCTGGATGGGCAGGGATCTCCACATCACAGGCATGACTGCAAGTCAAGAGAGCTGGCTCTTACATGCCCCCTAGTAGCTGCACTGAATTGGGAATGTGGAAATCCCTGACTTCATTTGGGTCAGCAGGGCATGTGGCAGGAGTACTTTGCATCACATTCATTGAAGGAAGAGATCTCTTCTGTATCAGACTGAGCTCAGGAGCTATTTAATAAAGACTACAAATTTGGGATAATTCGATTAGTGTGCTAATGGTCCCTCCCATCTGCAGTGGTGAAACAACCTCTATATTTCATGCCATACATTAAATTGCTGGTCTAAGCTTAGCTCCTAATGGATGATGTCTACCTGTTCAGATGAACCAGTGTGTTCAAAAGAGGCCTGTAGCTGTAAAATGAATGCATCCTGCTAATCGAAATTCAGATATGGTTTGTCATTTATCATCCGAGATACCACTTGGTATTTAGCTCTGCACTTCAAAAATTGAGGAGAGGAGCTGTTTTGCAAGATGAGGTAGTTCTTACTCTTGTTGTTAAACATATTTGGATTATGGAATAACTGTATAGCTTTTGAGAATGTGGGTGATATTTCATAAAGAGTGGGGTTTTCTGTATCTTCCAGTATCTTTTTATAAAGGCTTCTCTTATGCCTGTGGAAGTCAATGGTGATTTTGCTTGGAGTGGGTTTAGACCCTTTGTATTTGCAAACCTCCGAAGAAATTTCAGCAGAGAGCAGACAGGCAGACAACTCAGTATTTGTCCACAGTCTGAAGAGAGCACTGAAGTCAAAACATCATTGTCAGCATACAATGAGCCCTCTGTAGTGCTGCTACACTTAACTCTTTCTGCTCAACAGCAATGATCTCAACATTGCGCAGTGCTTTAGAAAAGGAGATCAATTTGTGAAAATTGCTGTGAAAGTACTTCTCAAAATTTCAAAGCACATTTACTGCTTTGACTTCAATAGATCTTATCTGCTGCCTCAACTAGGGAAGGAGAACATCTATTTCTCTGTAAAGTAGTTATTATTCCTTCTGAGAAGGACTGTAACCCTGATTCTGTACAAAACTTTTCAATTTTTGCTGATCATGTGGCTTTGGCGGGATCGTGTGACCTTTATTCCTGTGAGTAATATATTTCAGAAGAAAATTTTTCTTCAAGTAGAACTGGATGAGAGGAGAGGTAATTAGGAGGGACATTTTGAGGGGGCAGGATTCCTGACACCACAGGGTTACAAATCACTCCATCAGTAAGAAAGAGCCCTGGTATCAGGCTGGTTGTGCTGAGAAAGCCTGCAGTATTTGGGCAGGGGGAGAGGATGTTGAGGAAGTCATATACTCATGGCTGAAGTGGAGGAAATAATTTCTTTTGAAGACTGCTCAGCTGTTTTGCCAGGAATGCAGAGGATACTTGTGTGCAGTGAGCATCAGGCTGTGTTTGCAGGCTGGCTGGTTTGGTGGGCTAGATTTGCTTTGCACTTGGTTTCTGAAGCAGGGAAGACTCAGATAAAATGGAAAGGGATTGGCAGTGGGCTGGTGGCCTATGTGGTAAGAAGGGAAATCAACCTCAAATAGCTGAAATGGAGAGGGATGCCAAGATGCTGACTACGGAAGGTTGTCTTCCTAAAAGGCAGGTGTCCAAGAGTTTTAATCTCATCCTCTGCATTTTATTAAGAACAGGGCAAATTTTTCTGTTCTTTTTTCAAATTATGCATGTTTTTATCTGAAAAATAATACTTTAGTATTCATTTTCTTCTATTATTTATTTCTCATGTATTTAATATGTTGAAGCACTGTATCAAAAGCAGGATTTTAGAAGTGGATTTTTCCTAGTGAGATATTTTCCTCTATTTTCTTATTTCAAAACACGCTAGTCTATTTCTGAATCATGTATGAGATACAGGATGGAAATTGAATGCCTTCAGGAAAACGTCACAAAGTACTCTTCTTTATGTCATTATCATTCTGTGTGCCAGTAGTGTTGGATCTTTTATGGTCATGGTTTCATCACAGGGGAGCTTCTCCATGAAAACACTTGGCTTCTTAAGAGTCCATCAGCATCTGTGACTAATTCCCCATTGTTTGCAGCATCAAATGTAGTTCTAGTAAAATGACTGTCATCCCGAGAAGTATGACTTCATCTGGGTAATCATCATGAGAAGAGACAGATGAACTTCTGAGAAGCAAAGATGTTGCTTTTTCTATCAATATGTCAAAATGGAAGAAAGATAAAATATAGGCCATTTGGCAGAACTTCTTCTAAGGTGTATGTTTTTCAAGGTTTCCTGTGAGCATTCAGTTACTCCAGAACAGGTGTGTTCATTTCATGAAAACTTTATTGAATTTAAGTCAGATTTTAACAAATCTGATGACTGCCAGATCTTCAGAGCTTCCCTGAAGTGGATTTTGTTCCCTTGAGTAATGACTTTATTTCCTAAGGATTTCTTAATCAATGTTTCCCTTCAAATTTTTGAATAATTCCTTTGCAGCTTGCTGTAGGGAACCTTGTATAAACAAATCTGTAATATATAAATGTTCTGTTAATTTCAAGTTTTGTATCATGTAATTAGGTGGAAAGTTAATAAGCAGACAAGATTTAGAATTAGCTGATTACTATATTGTATTTCCAAAGTGAGCAGAAATAGACAGTAATAAAATGTCAGCTCTGCAGTCTGCTGTCTGCAAAATCTGCCTCTGGTCTGTGCTGTACATGCTGATGCCTTACTTTCCATTGCTAAAATTCTTTATGCCTTTCTCTCCTATACTGTTTTTTCCTTTGGTGTCATCGAAACTCAGATCTCCAGACATTGTGTGTGCTGATCAACGCTGCCTTCTTTTTTCAATATGAGAGGTAGAGCTTCCACATGCCTTCCCTCCTTCCATCAGATCAGAATGCTGCCCTCCACAGCCCTGCCTTTTTGTCTTGGGTAGCACTGGCTTTCCACCTCTCTTGCCTCAATGCCAGTGATTTAGGAATGGGAACTGCCTATGCAACAGCCAATCTGTCTTCAAGCTCCACCAGCCCTTCACTGCCTCATGCCATGCACAAATGCCTCTGTCTCTTGTCTAGCTGCTTTATTTCCCTCCCTCCCACACTGACTGCTGGGCTCTGACAAATAATGTGAGCACAAAGAGGAAAGGAGGGTACAACTCCCTAGGTCTGGCACACCAAGTCCATGTTGGTGTTCACGCTCTCCTTGGGGCAGGAATGCTCCTTGCTTCTTGGTGGCACCTTTCTTCTGCACTGGTCTGCAGCTTTGCACAACTTGCATTCATGGCCCCAGCTGGTTCAACTCACAGAGCCTCCTGTAGTACAGAATGTGGCAATATTAAATGAAGGAAGTGATGACCTGGACTGATGGTGTATGCACTTGATATTTAAATATTTGTTATGATCAGGAAGCCAGTTTAAAATCAGCCTTTTATAGCAGTGATTTGGGTGTGGATTATTTTAGGCAAAATGTCCACTTAGTATCCTTCAGAAAAAGGCATGGTTTTGGGCCAAGAAAGAATAGACAAAGGGTAATAGCTTTAAACTGAAAGAGGGTAGGTTTAGATTTCAGGAAGAAACTCCTTACTATGAGGACGGTGAAACAGTGGAACAGGTTGACCAGAGAGATTGTTGATGCCCCATCTCTGGAAGTGTTCAGGACCAAATTGGATGGGACTTTGAGCAACCTGATGTGGTGGAAAATGTCCCTGCCCCTGGCATGGGAATTAGAAGTAGATGATCTTTAAGGTCCCTTCCTTAAAGGGGAGCTCTTTATAATTATAATATAATTTGAGCTCTAGAAAGCTGTTTTAATAGAGATGAAATTGCAGTTGTTTCTTCCTTGAACTTCCAGGTTGAGCTATGGTGATACTGTACAGAAATCTCTAAATACCTTCAGCAGACTAATGTCTTGATTACATAATGTCATGATTATGTATTTAGTCATGGTTTTAAATTATAAAAATTGTTTCTAAAAGGAGTTAGAAGGTATCCTGTGCCAATAAAAGATTTAGAATGACCCATGTACTGCTATGATCTGCCCAACTGACCTCACTCTTTGCATGCTCCCATATAAATTGCTGAATGTGTCTGTGGACCTGTAGAGGTGTGTGACATTCTGCAGGCAGAGCTGACACAAATACGGAGCAGGAGTCAACCATGCACAGGAGATTTCTTTGTCCAATCTCTTTAAATGTATGGTATTCATAGTAAATTCTGTGAATGGAGCTGTGGCACTACAGAGAGGCTAAAGTCCACATGAGGCATCAATGTAATTTTTACTGGCAGGAGAAGAATTTGATCACTAGGTGACATGCCAGCCATATGACAGCGCTTAAACAGTTCCTGTCAATCAGCTGCTATGTGTCAGTACCCTTATTTATTCTTTCAGGGTGTATATCAATTTACATTATCGTCATCTCAAAGAGCCTACAGCATTACTGAAAATAAAAGACCATTCTGGTAACCCAGAGAAAGGAAAACAAAAGATTTGTTTCACTGTAGCATATGTGTGTCATGGTAGGGTTTTCTGGTATCACTTACAGGAGAAGATGGCTAGCGGAAAAGAACTCTGAAACTAGGAAAATATTTTTTTAAAATTTAAATGGAGAACAGTAAGAAACAGAGATAATTGTACACTAGAACTTGAGACATCTATCACTGCCTGATTATTCTAACCTTACATATTAAATATCCTCATCTATGAAGACATCCTTCCAAACCATTTGCTTGATTTTCCACTGTAGCCCAAGTTCAGAGAATCACTTAAGCCTATGCATAATTTCAAGCATGCATTGTTAAGAGATTAGAAAGCAATTACAGCTTGTCAAACCTCCTCAGACATGGTCAAATCCCTTCTCTTCATCACAGTCCTCTAAAAATAGCTGCATCTAATAAGGGGAGAGATTCAGGACTGCTGGACCCCAGTTTTGCACAGGGGAAAGACCTGCATGGGCACCTGTCTGTATCTCCCACATTCCTTTCTTTCCTTATGAGGGACACCTGCATGTATAGGCCAGAGGGCAGTGACTCCATAGTTTGAATACTCAGGATGCCAGTGGTCTTAGGAGTGTATGTGGAGGTTGGTTAAATCTCTGGGTAAAACTGGATAAAAAAGACATGCTTCCAAAAGTTTTGTCACTTTCTCTGTTCTGAGAAGATAGTAAAGACAGGACAGCATCTTGTTTGAAAAACTTTCTTCCTCCTAATTTTTTTAATCTATTGTTCAGATAAGTCATACTGGATTCATATACTGAGTTTAATATGTGCATTTTCTCCCTGTTTGCAGTCATGTTTCATATGTAAAATAAACCAAAATAAAACAACAACCCTCTCTCCACCTCTCAGCAGAAGTCAGCTCTGTACTTCAGCCGTGTCTTGCTTTACAGGGTTTTTTTGAGAAGATGGAGGTGCTGAGGGACACACAAATATCTGTGGAACAAGTTGTTTGAAGGCGTGATTGACACTCTGGCATGGCTTTGTTTCATTCCTTACCATGTTGCTGAAAGGCTTCAGTCATGGAAGCCTTCATTCAAAATTTCTTACCAGTGGGTCATCAAGTAGATTGAGAACACTCTGGACTCATTTATTAATTTCTGGTGTAAAAAACACAGCAAATGAGCTTCACAACCTTTACTGAGCAATAAACTGAATCACAGGAAAAGAACTGCTTCTTGTGAATGAGGAAAGGTTATTTGACTCACTCAAACTATTTAATCTTATTGTCCTAATATTGTGTTCATCTTATTGTCCTAATATTCTTAGCAATTAGAAATGAGAAAAAAGTTGCACTGCCTTGGCTCTGGTACTTCATCCCCAAGACCAAGCCTTACATCTCAGTTAATCTCCAGTAGGTTCCACTGGAAAACAAATGAAAAAAAAAATAGCAATTAGAAAGCTTTGGGGAAAAAAAATTAAAACCTCACACCTAACCCCACAGTTGCTTATATTCTCTTTGGTTTAACAGAGGGGTTTCTGTTAGTGTGAAGACAGTATTATTCTGAAACAGTGTTGTTTGAGATGAAAAGCATTATGTGTTAGTCCAGCCACAAGGAATGTAGGGTGGGATAATGAAAAAATGGTGGGACCTTTTCAGAGCAGAAGCGACATCTGCAGTGAACCAAAGTGCTCCACTGTTATCTGTGATAAAACATTCCTCACCATCATAGGCAGCAGAGGACCAGAGCGATGAAGGCTGATATCTCACTATCACTTCTCGGGTCACTTGTTATTTGAAATATGTAACTTGTGATAAGAAATTCTAGCAGAAATGGAAGGGTGAGACAACTAAGTCACACAACAATGCGGGGAAAAAGGTGAATTACAAAGTGAAAAAAGTTACTTGTAGGTAGAACTGCCTTCAGAATCATAGAATTATAAAGGTTGGAAAAAGTCTCCAAGATCACTGAGTCCAACTTTTGGACTCAAACACCACCATATAAACTAGACCACAGCACATTTGTTTGTTGAGTACTTCTAGAGATGGTGGTTCTACCACCATTCCAATCCTTGACAACCCCTTCATTGAAGAAATTCTTCCTTATGTCCAATCTGAACCTCCTCTGACACAGCCTGAGGCTCTTTCCTCTTGTCCTTTCAGGCAGCTCACACTGATTCCAGAAAACATGACTCTCTGGCTACTATTTAGAACTCAGCTACTACCAACCTCAGATCGTGCATTAATTCTGATCTTGGTATTCAGCTGAAGGGTGTGTTGAACATTGGAAAGCAGCAAAGAACTGTGTTAAAAGGTGGATGTTGGATGCTGTTTCAGATTTGTCAGCTGGCCAATAAACCATATTCCCTTTTAAGCATTGGCAACTTGAATCCTAAGCACCAGTCTACCAGTATGAACAGCTGAGGTCAAAATTTACAAATGCAGTTGCCTGAACTAAAGAATTAAGAGAGGACAGGCTGCTTCAGCATTTTCTAATTTGTTAGTTTTTTATCACTTAGCAGTAAAGAGCCAGACACAGAAACAGGGACTAAAAGTGGAATTAAAACACTTGAAGGGAATGGCTGTAGTAGATCAAACCAAAGATCCATGTATTCTTCATCCTGTCTTTAAAGCTCAGTGAATTACAGGAGAGTGAGAAGAGGTCAAGCATACAAATACTTCTTCCTATTGGGCTTCTAGCTTCCCTTTACTTTCAGCTGTGTGAATTTGCCAAGGGAGATCTCATCCTCTTAATCCTTTATCTTGTCTACTTAGGTGGCAAACCCTTAGGGTTTTATATGTGTTCAGTTTCCAGCACTCTGGTGGCACCTGTGGATACACTAGATGTACATGTAGACATCCATGTGTGGGGGTGTGTGTATAGACCTGCCCTGGGAGAAATAGTGATTGCACTTTTCCTGAGATGAACCCTCTAGAATTTCACAGAGCCACTGAGGTGGCATTGCTGAAAGCAGAACAAGATAATATAAAGCTTGTTCTGGCTCAGACTGTTAGGTTTTTTCGTTCCCGAAAACCGATAAACAAAGTATCTTTACTCTTGAGTCTACATTTGCCCTTATGAAATATCAATAATAGTTCTGCCCACTTGCTTGTCCACAGTTTTCTCTTTATTCTTTTTCACTTAGGTCTTTAGGGAACTCATTTAATGTACAGTAGGTAAGAGGAAGAGAAGATTTTGGTAAAAAAACAATGTTGAAGTTATTTTGATGCCTTTCCTGTCTTTGCTCCATTATTGATCTTCACAGGGAGAGAAGCCTTAGGAATACTCTTTCACATTATGTAGCAAACATTATTTTAGCTGCTTTGTCTCTGTGTTGTTTCATTCTTTTCCTCTCTTTGCCTAATCATTTTCTAATATTTAGCTATTCCTTGTGCTGAAAACTTCTGTGAGCTGACTGCAGCAGAGCCCTCCATAGAAGGGCTGCTCAGGAGGGTCTTGCAATAGTGATGTTCCTGTGCCTCTCCTGCTGTTTTCTCAGTGAGCTGTGGAGGCCAAGCAGGCAGAAGCTCTGTCCTCCCCACACATATTGCACCCTTTGTCCTCATCTTCACTGGCAGCCTACACACTCTTTACTCTATGCCTAAACCCAGCCTCACCTTGTCCCTGTAAAAGATTGTCGCAATCTCACTCTCTAAATGACAGTTTCTGCACTCTTTATCACACCTTCACGGCCAAGAACCCCATTCAAGCACAGGCAGGAATACAGGCATGAAAAAGGAGCTACCAGGAGCCTTACAGCACAGACAGTTACATGTAGAGCAAGGGAATGAGACAGCTTTGGTAAAGCCAGATTCCCTTTTGCAGATGCACTGAAACTTCAAAGTAATTTCTAAAAACATAAAGAGAGAATAGAGTGCTCTGGTAGTCTTACTACATGGTTGATAGATATGTCACCAGGATAAAGGGTTACCTGACAGATGTTTGTGAAGATTAATACTGAATTTTGAATGTCTTGGTATTTTGAAATCCAAATGTCAGAGTCTGGAGAAAACAGTTTGCTATTGACCTAGGCATTGGCTGGACGTACGGTACTCAAACATCCCTGTTCATAAAATAAATGTGTTGTGGCAGTAGTTTAGAAAAAAGTAAATAAAATGGAGATGATGTGAATGGTTGCTGTAGATGATATCTGTGTACTTTAGGATACAGCTTTCATGGGTATTTGGTATATATATGTTTGGTTTGTTTTTTTTCCCCACAAAAGTTTGTTTAAGGAATAAACCCTGCCCTAGAGGTAAGGGTTGTAACAGGAGGCACATCAATCAAGATAATTCAACTTTTTCAACATGAATAAAAGAGAGGAGCCCATGAAGCTTAAAACTAGTTTTAAAACCTGAACTATTAAAGTCAGTGCTTCCTTAAATTTTGTTCTGTTTGCTTTTCATTTAGGCAGTGAGTAGTTTTTTCTACTGAATACTGTGAAAGGCTGTGCGAAAGGTTCTCAGGTGCCAAACCTTAAGTCTCTGTATCCCAGTCTCAGTGTGTGGGAAGCACACTGCACAAACCTCATTATTGTATTTCAGACTGCTTGGAAAAGGGGCGCTTCTGCCCTCTACCAAATTGTTCTTAGATGTTTGATTCCATTGGAGGTCATCAAAAACAAAAGCTTCTTTTGCTAGTATTTCACCATGAATCTAAATCTGACTCTAACCTGAAGAGTGAATTAATATAATCCCTTTGCTGCTGCTGTACGGTATTTTCTATGTATTATGCCTTCTGAGTCACTTTTGCTTAGGGGGGATGTCCTTTGCCCTGTGGGGATATGTGTTGAGATGAGAAGTTCCCTATCCTCCTCTGCACACCTCTTGTAATACAGGAACAGTCTGTTCCTCCCAGGCCCGGAGGGGCCAGAGGAGCAGCTCATGACATCTGAAGGAGATCATCATGTCTCTTCCTATATCTGCTGGCACCGGTTTGAGAAGCTCAGAGGATTGATGGAGAAAGGAGCAGCTGGTCCCCTCTCCTCTGAGATTGCAGCTGAAAGCAAGTTAGTGGCTGGTATCAGGGATAAAGGAAAAACAAAGAAATGGAATAAAAGAGACTGCTGTGAAGCATAAAAACCTCAGCACAGGACAGAGATCATGCATTGGGAACCCAAAGCAAGGCACAAAGACATCAGGTCAAACAGGACTTGTGGAAACAAATCTTGAGTTTGGTGATCTCAGCGATGGAAACTGTGACAACTTAATATTTGAGATATAATCACAGCATCACAGATTCAGTTGCACTGTATTTTGAGCTGGCTACATTAGCAACATTCTTCCTGCTACATCCTTAGTCCCTAGTGCTCAGCCTACTCCTTTATAAAGAGCAAAAGCAGTCTCTGAACCTTCAGGCAAGAAAAATTGTCATGAAAGTTACTGAGAAAGTGGAAATGAATGCTTTACTTCTGATATTCCCAGAAATGAATAAATTTACCATACAATTAGTTAATTAATTTCCTAGCTGGACAAAGCATGCACTGTGGTGATCCTGCTCACATATTAACTTTCCTCTGTACTTTGGGAGTTGAAAGCTGGGATGCCCAATAAGAGCATTAAAAGACGCCTAGGGATGTAAGAAGTCCTTTTTTTCTGCTTGAATTGATACAGACATAATGTGAATTGCATAAATCCCTTCAGAGATTGACTGAAGTTTTGCTCTGAGAAATTAATATTAATATTGCTTCCTCTCCAAGCTAGCAATTAGCAAGAAATAATCCTAGTTTCCACAAACTGTTTTTTTAAAGTTGATTATATTAGTACATACATTGTCTAAGGGGTCATTTTGAAAACAAAATATTTTGTAAAATAAAATGTGTGAAAAGCCATTTTGTCTCAATGGCTGTGTTTCCTGTAAAAAACAAAGAAACTTCCAATGTGCCAATGCTCTTCCCCAAAATATTAAAAGAGTTGTGGAAGTGATTTATTGGTTCAGAAATTTGCTTGCAACAGATTACTTTCTTAACGTTTGTAGGTTACCATACATGGTTCAGTTAATTAGGGCTTTGTTTCTCATGGTAAGCACTGTTGCTATGGAAATTATATAGCATAGAAACAACTGATTGTTGCTGCAAATAAGCTTTTAGTGAAACAGTTTAAGGAGTAAAGTGATCCTTCTTTCATAGTTGGGAGAAGAAGATAATAAATGAGCTAGTTCCCTTTCTTCAGAAGGCTGCAGCTAATCTACAAAACTAAATATATCTGAGATTTGGTATGACAGAGAAGTGCTAGTAGGTTTACAGATATTGTAAACAGGGAGAAGTGTTCCTCTATCAATACAAATTGTTACTGACTCAAAAGTTAGGTCACCATGGGATAATACCTGCTCAACACAGTTGGTTTTTTTTTACTATAAAAATGTCAGCAAAATATCATTGCTGTGACCACATCTTTCAAACAGGAAAAAAAGGTAATATAGCATGATAACTTCACTAAAATTTGAATGTATTCAGGTGATATGTTTTGTTAAGCACAAAAGGCAATACATAAAGTTATTTCAAGTTCCAAAATTGCAAAATTGCACATGCTTAAGCAAGTCTGTGCTTGTGAGAGCTAAGTTTCTGTGACAGACACACCTTTTCCTTGTGGTGCTTGTTGCTGAAGCTTCTTTGGTGAACTTCGAAAGCCCAGCCTGGACTTGCGTGACCAGTCAGTCGACAGCCAGGCACATAGGATCAGGTTTCTCAGGGGCTTTTTGGTGGACTAGTCTTTACTCCAAATGGATCTTTACTGCCAGCCTTAATAATGGACCTGCACCAAAGATGAACTTTATGAGACTCCTGTTCTTCATGTTCACCTGCTGACAATTAAGTGAGTGTGTCCGGCCACAGCCTTGGGGAAGGTCACGCCTGGCTGGTGACTGCCCCCATCCCTCTGCTGCTGGTGCTGAGCCCAACAGAGGACAGAACAGAGCATTAGTGCCACAAGCACTTCCTTGTCCCACCCACAAAATTCTGGCAGTCAACTCTTTATATGCCATCCATTAAAACTGTCTTGTTCGGCTGATGGATGACCCACCTCAGCTGCCAGAGCCTGCAGCCTTCAGAGCCTCCTGTCTCCCCACTCTGATATCAGCTTTTCTGGACTGCTGCCATATTCATTTAGTCACACTGTTTTAACTTTTCTATTGCTTTCCTTTTCTCTTACAACCCTGTAATCTCAGCTCTTTAGAAAGGAAAGGGGGAAGGGAAATTGAAAGAGTAACCCATAGAATCCATAAACCCATGATGATCCACTGGCAGTTACTGGGAATTGTCTCCCTGGTTTATATTTTCATTCATGTAATTATGAATTATACCCAGGAAAATGGCTTTGTAGTTTTGCCGTCTTATCCAAGTGACAGCCTCAGTTATTAGTGCCACGTAGTGCCAGTCTGTAACAATTAGGGTTTTAATTCTCTTCCCCAGTCATTTTGCTTTCTGCCTCCGTGGGTGTTCATCTTAGAGCTCTGTAAGTGTGAGTGGTTATTAACTGAATAAGAACTGTGAGCAGGAGGATTTGTTACGAGGCCCATGCATTGCGCAAGATCAGGGACAGCTCACATTCAGAAGGGCAACACGTGTGCCCATATTGACTTCCTTTGCCCCCTTGATGATGAGTTCCCTGTTGAATGAACTTACCAGCCTGTTTTTTTTATACACCTGAGATACAGCAGTGAGTAGCAGAGGTTGCCTCTTGCAAAAGTTATTGCTTGCAGAGCTTGCAGAAATCTGGGTGAGGAGTCAAACCCTGACTTTGAATTGTTGAGGTTGTGTGCATGTAATGCATTGAAAACAACTGTTCCAACAAAAAAGTAAAAACACTCTTGTCTGAAGAGCCTTTTTGTCATGATGTAATTATTTATCACAGTGTAATTATTTATCATGGTGAAAGAGAAGGGTAAACTACATCAGGAAATGTTTAATTGTTTCTGCACTCAGACTGTAAACATAACATTAGCTTTGTCTTGAAGGTTCAATACTCTTCAGTAGGAATAATAAATATTATCTGAATAACAAAGCAGCAATGACAAGATAATGGATAATGACAATATAATAATATTGAAATATAATGGAGTAGTCTCCTTAAATACCTCTAGCAGTTACATTTGAAAACTGAATGAGGTTTTAAAACAAATAAACAAAGATTATTCCTGACTGGATTCCCTTAGAGACTTCCAGGATGCTAAACCAGGAAAACTGTGTTTCTATATAGGTTTTTGGATTAAAGTACCTATAATGTATCTAAGGTGGCAATATATTAAACAGGCACTATTGCCTCTGTATGTGTACCTGTTACTTGGCATGCATTTCTGTCTACGTTTCCCTGCATGAACCTGATCAAAAGGGTTCCCACAAACAACATTTTTAATGGAAACCTGTGGATATGAGCATAGCAGATATGCAGGAGGCTTCTTTTCTGTCCAGCATGTCTCCTGTTACACCTGCATTTTTTACTGATCACTATGAAATTTAAGTTATTGATGTTATAATGTAATCAAAATAATTTATTGCCAGTAAAAAGGGATAGATTACAGGAAGTCCAAAGAACACATAATCCATGTTCAAAATTTTCAGTTATTCATGTGTCTCTTATGTCATATGTCATATCTAGAGAACTATTAGTACAAAATGATGGAAGGTGTCTGTCAAGAAAGAATTGACTTCTGTAGTGAGGGACAGATCAACGTGAGATTGAGGGCTGAAAGAAGATAAGTTCTGCTATTAGATACACAGGTGTAGAAGCAAAGGAACAGAGACTGAAGCATGTAGGATGAAGTAGGGTTATCACTTCCTAAGCCAAGGCTTTCTTAGAAAATGAGCATCCAGCAGGCATGATGTCAACTTGTTCAGATAAAACTGATAATTGCAAAAGGAGGCTGGGGAGAAAGAATGGGATAAATTAATTATGTTGTGTTTGATTTGTTTATGAATCAAGTTTTCACATCTTCACTGCAAAGCTAACCATCTTTTTTCTGACCAGTGGATACCCATGCAACCTTATCAATGAAAACGAATTTGAGATGAAAATCAACACACAGTTTGCATGAGCAGTATCTTTGAAAAGTCACTAAGTACCAGGCTTTTGAGGAAGACTAGGTTTAAATTTAACAGAAGACTCTAACTTTTCCTGACACTTAGGAATCGTATTCTTATATCCCAGCTGTTCCGAACATAAGAATGACATCAAGCAGATGGGGCAACAGGAACTGTAACAGTGATCATGTTATTACTGTGGTGGTGCCATTGTAGGTAGAATTACTGGTTTTGTTTAGGTGACTTTCTGTAGTCACCAAAAGATGCTTGGATCAGTTGTAGCTCAGCTCTTTCTGTTACTACAGTACCAATTGTGCATTATTCCTAAGAACTTAGGCAGTGAACAGTCAATACTATGGATATTTTTTGAGTGATTTACACCAGTGTCTGTTGAAAACAGTAGCAATCTAAAATGTGAAAGAAATACTCCACTATGATCTTACAGTGTTAGGTCTGTCTGCTCGCTAGGTAAGCATCTTATATTATGCACTGCAACGTAAGGGTGCTTTAAAACAGGTTCAGAATGTTTCAAGAGGAAATGCAGTCCATGAGATTGAGTTTTGATTCCTGTCTTCTCAGTTGAGTTTTGATTCCTACCTTCTCAGTTATTCATTAGAAAAAATTGTATAACACCCTATTACTAGATATTACTGCTGGGACTGCAATCAAAAGAGTTGTGACCCAGAGATTGCCAGTAATAAACTCTGTATACCTGGCTAGGTAAATGGCTCATGTGGGATATTCAGAAACAAGTTGTTGATTTTCTGTTTAAGTTACATTTTTTCCCAGTGCAGAGGGGACTTTATGATAGATCTTTTTTAATAACAATAAATCCTTTTCTCTCAGTGTTGCTGTTATATAACTACTTGTGATTACTTGTGATAACCACAAAATGGACATCTCAGAAGTGAGAAATACACCACTCCAAGTTGGCATATCCTTTTTGATAGCACAGTATTTAATCATGCGTATTTTGCTGCTGAAATGTTAATGAAGTCTCAAATCAGCCTTTTTTATGAGCGTTATTACTTGACTACCAGCTTACCAACGTTCTGACAAAGGTGAGCTTTAAGGTGGGGTTTGATGATGTGGAAGGTGAGTTCCTCTGTTCCAATGAACCCAGAGAAGGCAGTACTAGAGCAACAGTGTATGGGAAAGCACAGAAGAACGAGCTGACTGCTGTGTAGAGAGCTTTTTAATTTGTGGAAAAGAGATATACAAATTAATTTGAGCTGTATGCAGGCATAATTATGAGTGTCTGCCACTCTTTGCCTCTAAAATCACAAATCATTTGCAGAGCTTGAGAAAAAAAGCCAGTGATACTAAAGTCAAGGGCCAATTCACAGCTGAGTTAAAGTGCTTAAAAAAATTGCAAGGATTAAACTAACTGATGATCTAATGACCCATGGTGGTTACAGCTTCACTATTAACTTCATTTTCTAAGGGGAAATGGTGGAGGCACTCATGTTGTTTGTTGTCCTTCCTTCTTCCTTTTCCTGACCTTGCAGCACCTTCTCCCAATAACTTGTTTGCCCACTCTGTATGTATTCAATAATTTAGTCGGATATCTCTTGAGGTTTGAGAACCACAGAGATTCTCAGTGCTTTCTCTGAGGTCACAGTTTGTAGTCAGGCAGGAATCCACACACTCTCCTCTCTGTTTCCGAACTGCACGAAAAACTGTAATTGGGCTGCATGTCTTGCTAGATTCACAGAGAATCTACTCAATGGTCAAAGATTTTTCTTCATTAACTAAGGCAGTAACTAAGGTCATACTGCAACCTAAATAAATATATACATTAAAAAAAAAACCCCAACAAATAAAAATGAAGCTGCCAAACAACAACAACAAATATATATATAAAGGAAAAACTGAAGGGACATGTAACAAAAGTATTTTTTCTAACTTAACAAGAAAGATTCTCTACTGTACTTTAGAGCTAGGTGTGTAGAAAGGTAGATTTCTTTAAAAATAACAGGCTAATGCAGAACTTTAATTTTTCCTTCTATGTTTTCCCTTTTAATATAACTTTGTCATTAAAATTGTGAGCCATCAAACATTACAATGTATGTCTGGGGGGCAGGTGGAACATTTCAGCCATTTTACCATTTTAGCAAAAATCCTAACAGAAAAACACACAAATGCATGCTTAAAACAAATGTTTAAATAAGACTGGAACAAAATTGTCTCATCAACACAGTCTTTAAATACAACACATATTGCATTTATATTGCTTCAAATGAAAACTTAACACAAGAGTCTTTTTTTATATGTGATGTGCCCACTCCTCTGAATAATTGGATTATGTTTCTTGAGTCACAGGAACATAGATCTTGTCAAAGTGAATTACATCCATGATCCATCTAATCCACCATCGTTTTTCAGAGTGGCCAGTGCCAGATGCTACAGAGCATTGTACAGCAACCCCATGCTAGACAGATGCGGTACAGCCTGGCACCATGCAGGTCTCCTTTCACCTCTTAATGAGTGTGGGGTTTTGTGGTGGGTTTTTTTTTTTTTTTTTGGCTGACATCAATCTTCCTCAATGCCATGGGGACGATACTATGACAGTGAAAGGAAAAATGTCAGTTAGTTTTGAAATAATTTAGCCCAAAAATGGGAAAAGAATAAGAGAAAGGAAGGAGAAAACAGACACTTGAACATCTCAATGTACCTTTCATTCAGATGTAAAAAAGTACTTTTGACTCTTATCTTCCCTGTCTCCCTTGAATCTGCCAAGGCTTTTCCTACTAAGGTGTTTTCAAACGTGACTGCTAGAGACCAAGAAGAAATGCATGTGGTCAAGTGTTGATAAAAAACATTGTCAGAGATTTTTATTCCCTCTCAAGATGTTTGTGGATAAAATGTTGTCCATATGGACTGTATTTTTCCAAAGGAAAACTGGAGAGTTGATAAAAAAGTGGTAAGAGGGCAAAGAGTATATATAAAATAAGTACTACCAGGAGGAAATTTTTGTGAATGAGGAGGCTACATTTCCTTTTGAAGCCAGATCTGGAGCTTTTAATAAAATGTCAAGATGTTTTTTATGAAGATTTCATATGACACATTTTATAGCATAGCTCTCTCATAAAAGCTGGAAAAGACAAAGACTGGACAATTTCACTGCACCCATGGCAGTAAAACTAATTTTTTTTTTTCATATAAACTTGTCGATCAAAACTTATTCTGCTTCTCTTCATAGAGGGCATCTTTCTCTGCCTCAGCTTAATGCTGCTTTCCAGCTGCTGCAGTAGTTCATGGGCTTTACGGATCTCCAAAGATGTGAGTAATACAATTCTACAGATTCTGCTTCTTTTATTGGTTTTATTAGCTGTACTCTGTCTTATGGCTTTTCATCCCCTTCCCTCAGGCCACATGTAGTAGGTGGAGAAGGACTACCCAAACACATTTAAAGCTGGAATTGTTCAACTTGCTGCTCAAGTTAGCTGCTTTAAAAGTACTTGACTTCTTTACTCAAACCAGTAAAAACCTCCTTCCTGGCTCAGAAGCAATGTAGGAGTTAGGGAAATTATTCTGATTTACACCGCCTGTCCCAAACAGACCTTTTAGCACTACTTTTTTATTTCCTTACACAGTACCTTTTGCTTTTGTTTGGAAAGATACTTTTAGATATTTTTATAAGGCAGATAAAAGTGCCATAAATATTAAATGTATAACAGTCCCAGTGTGAGACACTTGATGGCAAATCTCATTCCCTTCTCTTTTTGTAGAAAAAGATATGAGAATGTAAATGAAACTGCAGGTGTTACAAAATTCCATCCAACTACAATGAAAAAAGAGCTGACTGACGAATAAGCCATTTAGGCTTAAATGTTTACTGTTGCTGCTCATTAAAATTAGGTATCCCAAATTTTTATACTTATTTCTTTATACATATAATAGAGGAAATCAACAAATATAGTCAAGGGCATAGAAAAGGGAGTAAATTTACAATCGAATAACATATTTTATCTCCTTCTAGCCTGAAATATTTAATCAGCAGTTTTACCTGTTTTTAAGATTTCTTTCAATATCAGCTTGAAAATCCAGATATAAAAATGTATTGCCAAATGTTCTCTCTTTCTATCAAAAGTCAGTGAATTTAGATCAAGTTGATCACAGCATAGAAAGATGCAGTAATGAGTCAGGCGAGGAAGTCAGTAGTCAGAAACTGTCCTAAGGAGTAGTAATGTTCTGTATTTTAAGTGTTATGCCACATGTAGGAAGAAGAATGAAGAAAGAAAGTGATGGTAATGACAGCTGACAGGAAGGGACAAAATGGTACCTGTCACTCAGACACAGCATTGTTGCAGGTGGTGGGTAGGTCTGTAAGAAAGTAAGTCAGTGCCCAGTCCAGAGGCAGAACCTATAAATCCACCTCCTGCTGCTTTTTGTCTGGGAGGCCTGTTGATATTTCAGGTTTTCTTCATTTGTTCTGTAGGAAGATTGTTGACTCTATTGCACGAGAAGAAAACTGTACCCAGCAAACAAGGCATAAGAAGAAGGGAATGAGCCTTAGCAGGCAGTCATATTTTTCCAATAGTGCTTGTTAAACCTACTCTTTTACTCTCTGAAGTCTTCAAGAAAATCTGCCATGAGTCCTATGGAGCCACTTAACTAGTGGCTAGAAGTGAACTAGATTATAGTTCTACTACAATCCTCCTTTCCCTATTGAGATATAAGGCTATATTTATTGTACATCTTAATCTATTGGTTTATTATGATTATTTTTTTGGTCAGCTACCTTGCACAAGGTTGCCAAAATAATTCCACAGGTTCTCAGTGCTTTATTTCACATATGCTACCCAGAATATCAATCCACTTAAACACAAACAATGTTGCTTGATTTTAAAACCGATACAGCAAAAGAAAATGCACCATGAGAAGAAAATTTCTGAGACAGGCAGTAAGGGATCCTCATGGGATTACTGCAAAGCTTTTTAGATTTAGGAGTGTGCTGGGTACCTATTAGCAGCTCTAGCCACAGGCTGTGGAGAAGCTGCGTATCACTCTCCCACAAGAATCTGTGTCTAAAGAGCTCACCTCAAGTTTAATGGCCAGTAAAACCTATTTAGGGTGTTATTTTTTCCTCTTATTTTTTTCTTTTATTTCTTTTATATCTACTGCCTTCTGAGATTTTTGTAGTCATACCATGGCTGTGTGCAGCACATACTGTTTTTCCATTTTTGTATTTTGCACGATCAGATTTGGGCACTGCTAAATATGTTTTGATTCCAAAGGTTCAGACCCAGCAGAGCAGTAACACCAGCTTGAAAGCCTTAAGTGGACATTTTAAGTGTTGCTCTCTTGTGAACACAGTTGCCTGTTGCTGCACTAAATGTACAAAACCACTATTATTTCCCAGGGTGAGACACACTAACAACATTGTGGTCTCAAAATGGTGTAATCCAAGAGTACTAACTTGGATTGTTTTAGTTTATTGAACACATGAAAATGTGTGCAACCTGGAGGCTAAAATGTACCTTTTAAGGAAACAAAAATGCTGAAAATTTGACACAAGGATGAACCAAATACTTGAAATACGGTTTTCCTCATTTGAGGAAAAATAAACTTCTATGAGGGAAAACTTTGTTCTATAAACAAGAGTTAATAAATTGGCTGACAATGCTGGTGAATGATAAAGTATAGGTTACAGTGGATAGGCCTTTTTTTGTTCTGGCATATTTCCCTTGATAGATATATTCCCCAGGCAAAAATCTCTCATGTTTTGCAGAAAAGAAATGAATTCCTTAGAAATATCAACTAACGTTTAGTGTAGTTGCATTCTCTTGTGGATCAGCCCACTTCAGACGTCTGTGCTCTGAAATGGAAGGTCTCAATCAGCTCTGCCATCAAGTATACCTATAGTTCAGCACATACAGCCCAGCTATTTAAATTTAATTAACTAGTCATCTCAAAAAGAAAAAGCTCACACAACTTTTATGTCACGAGAATGTTCAAACTGCTACATGAGTATACTTTCTTATTATGTAACTCACTAAAGAATAATGGTAATTTCTGCAACAAGTAGGCTTGTTTATGATGTAAATGAATTGTTCCCATAAATTTATTTTAGACCCCAAAGGAGTTAACAGATAGACTTCCACTGAGCTAAATTCAAAACTACTTACCAGACCTTTGGGCATTCTTTAGACAACCTTGATACTGGTCAGCTCTCTTTTTATGTTTCTTCATGGTTTGGCTAAAGTGGTTCAAGCCTGTAATCAGGAACATCTGCTTTTCTTTGTTAATAAGACAGCGAAAATTAGGCAAAACTTAATCTGTCTGAATATGACTCAGACTGTGTGTATTCATGTGTATTTGAGACAAAAATTAAAAAAGAAAAAGATTATTTTAAAATAAAATTATGATCTTTCGCATGAAATGAGAGAGCTGCTCTCTGGATAACAGCTGTCCTGAAATAGCTTTCAATTTAATTGCTGTAATTAAAGATATTATATCTACATAAATCTTTATTTTTACAGGGAGAAGATTGTTTCACACATTAGATTTGTCACCGCAACATGACAGCCTTTCCTTATTTGAGCATTCCCCAGTAAATCTTTATTCACAACAACAACTGAAGCATGACTCCAGATATTATACTAGACAGCACAAAATGAAAACAGTTTCACACAAAAGCATCAAACTCATGTACTAAATATATATTAAAATGCCAGATACTAAATGGCAGGATTTGACACAGTCATAAAACTAACAGGTTCTGACAAAAAAGGAATAAAATATGTTGCTTTTTTTTTTCTACTCTGGCTGATTTATAAAGGGACAGCATGGTTCAAAGATGGAAATAGCAGTAATAGAACAGATGTCTTGATTTTTTGATTTAACAGATTTTGTTCCAAAGTGTGGACAATAATTTTATCTCCATCACCTGCGACATTTTTATTACTGCAATTTAAACCAAAACAAACTTAGCTTAGGTCGCCAAGTAATGTTGCTCTTTATTTCCAGCTGCATGCTTGTCCCTTAATTTTGACAGCAAATGATGGATTTTTTTCCATTAGATAGTGTATTCCAGCCTAATATTGAAAGTCCAAATATGTTCTGTGTTCACAAGAGTCTGTATTCAGATGGGTTCCTGTTCTGCTATTCTGACTGAACCAGCTTTGAAGCTGCAGACCACATAGATTTAGGGATTTGGCTACCAAACTAAGTAGCCCAGATGCTTAACCCTAGATTTTTACTGTCACTAGTTCAAATTGCATTAATTTAAAACAGACTCCCACTCTGCTCTGGCCTTCTTTCTTAGTGGTCTATATGAATCAAAGCTGACAGCACCATACTTCTTGCACTTGAGAAGAATCAGAAGAGGAGTCAGAAAAGTCCTTAACTGCAGGTTATGCAGGCCAGGAATGAGATGCCAGAGGAGGAAAACTAGCCGGAATCCATGGGCAATGATCTCCTGTGCTCCACTGTGATACTCCTTGCAAGAGTGAAGAGGTAACCTGCCCTGACTTTTGGCTGAATTTCTGTGCTAAGCCAGTGCTCCTATGAATTTTTCATCCGTGTTTTCTCAAAATCCTTTGGTTCATAAACACACATAGAAGTGGTTCATTTAAGGAGGGAGGAAAATCTCAGGTTATACAGGCAAGATGTATCTGGATGCACAGTGATAAAGCTCTTCATCTTTCGTCACTCATTCTTATGATAAGTGAAATGTATAGTGGGTAAAATTGCAGAAACAATAAATTGGTTAGTACTGCAACCAAAATATGCATATGCAGGTAGGTGACTTTGAAAGTCTGCCTTTAGACAGACTTATTTAACCTGAAAGAAAATTATTCCTTTATTTATTATGATATCAGTTCTAATGATTCCAATGGAAAACAGATTTTTCTGTAAAAACTGAAATGTCATTGGAATATGTTGATTTTTCAGAAGTCAAATGTTTCCTTTCCAGTCTTTCCTCCCCTATTGAGATGCAAAGTTTATTCATGGCTTTGGAGATATACATATATATCATTTCATTGCAAAGACCAAGATAATTTATTGTAGTTGCATGATAGGTCTGATTATTGAGACTGATAAAAATGAACTGTTGAAAATGAATCTGAAAAAGAACTGTGAAAATCTATTTAGTCAAACAAATAAGACTTGGTTTCCTCAGTGTATGATGATACATTTTATGTGTTTGTATGGTATGTTTTTGTCAAATCTCCCTCAACGGCACATTTATCCTCTCCAGATTTTTAGAAAAAAGAATCTGTCCTAAAAATCTGGACTCAAAACATCTCTTATTGTGAACACCTAGACTATTTAAGCCTGATATACTTTAGAAAGTATGGAGAACAGGGTGATACCTCTGTCTTGAATGGTGAAGGTTCTCCTCCTAAATTCTTTGCAGAGTTGCAGCACACTGCTCTTCTTGTAGACAGGAGACAAGAAAAGTCCATGTCAAAATGAATTGAAGAATACTGAAATAAAATTAGCCTTGTTGCAATTTTTTTCTCCTCACCAACTTAGGAAAAACTCAGATCTACTAAATACAAATGACTGTGTGTGCTTATGAGCAAGAAATTGCATCTTATTGCCCCTAAAGGTGCTTCAGAAGAGCAGCCTTATTCTCCAGTGATAACTTAGCATAGTGACTTTTTTCTTAGAAATTATGTGATTCAAAATAAAATAATATATATATATATTTTAAAGTT
The DNA here is from genome assembly GCA_013397195.1 of Hylia prasina. NCBI lineage: Eukaryota > Metazoa > Chordata > Aves > Passeriformes > Sylviidae > Hylia > Hylia prasina. The sequence continues at coordinate 220,865 of VYXD01005954.1, forward strand.
ATGTGCCTAGTTACAGTGTTAGCCATTTTTAATGCAAAAGAATTTTAGTGGGAGTCCACTTCTGTTGATTGTCTCTCATTTAGTTGAAACTCAACTGACTGTGACTATTTGTTATAAATAGGTTGATTCATATGTGAAAAGTTAAGCCAATTTAATTACATCTGAAGTCAGCTTATGCAGTAAGTTAATTATGAATATTTATTACTAAAATATTATCAGTGGTGTCTTTGATTGACAGAAATATTACCACTTTAAATTAGTTACAGCCGGGATGAGGAAAAAATAAATATAACTCTTGTCACATCTGTAACATGACTGTGGGTCAGCTGAACACTAATTAGGAAATGAAAACAAGTAATGGTTCCAGTCCAAATAATGAAGAAGCAGAAAAAATTCCAGCAATAGACCTGTCAAGCAGAAGACAAAATATTGCTTGATATGTCTGTAGTTCGAGATAAAATCAAATCAACCACAGAACAATAGGAAGTCTGAGATAGAGTTTATCCCCTCAGACTGAAGTATTGATTGCATTAGCTATACAAGGCAATCCTTTGAGGGTGGGGAGAGAATGATAACGCTCTATAGTTACATGAATGAGTGATTGAAACATAAATGAATGTAAGCAGCAAATGAATTCTTGAAAAGGGCAGACTAAATAACATATGGAAATTTACAAAATAATGCTCTCCCACCAGTATTCCAGGGCACATTAAACAATGGAACAAACCCTTTTTAGAAATAAAGATGCTCTCAAATCCCAAAAATACAACAAACTGTCTGGTTATTAACCCCAAATCCTTTGTTCTTCTTCTGTGTACTCATTGTGATGAACAAAGCTTTAGCACTTTCCGTGATAGCACAAGGAATGGAAAAATGAAGCTTGCAGCAAATCTCAAGGACCTTCCTCAATTTAGCTTGTGTTTCATAAGCTTCCACCAGTTTCCAGTTGGAGCAAATGCTATAATTTTGTTTTATTCATGCTTTTGAAAAGCTTCAATTATGGCTTTCTGAGTGAGTTTGCTTATTGGAATTTTATTTCCCTGCTGTCTGTCTAGTACACAAAATAAGTTTGAAATAGCCTACACTTTTTCCTTGGGAAATGACACATAAAAGCAAGGAAGGTATCAGGAAAACAATGGCATTTCCCCCCCATTCTTCCTTATCTGTTTCAGAAAAACTTTGCTAGTAATTTTTCTGTCAATAGCACACATAGAGGTGTTTTTTTTGTTGTTTTTTTTTTTCCCCTGCACAGTTTGTTCCTTTAGGAATCAGAAGTAAGCAGAAATTTTTTTTGCATTAGTTGTTACAGAACTACTGCTGCTGCTGAGTAGTGGAGCTACTGTCTTCACTTACATGATCTGTGCTCAGTTAGGATCTGGGCTATTAGTGCTTTGTTGAAGTCGTATGATTGTCTGTAGAGTTCGTGAAGGTACATTTCCTGTAACAAACTGCTCATTGTCCTTTTAGCTAAAATGATCAAGGATTTTTATGTTGTTGAGGTAAATATGTCCCAGAAAATCTAATGAAAAGGCCATGCTGATACAGTGCATATTGACAGCAGGTGTGCTAACTAAATACAAAGTGTATTTGTTTAACGACTGCTACACACTTGCCAACCATATGGCAATTAAAACTCCCCTGGCACTAAAAAGACAACCTAATCACAAACCTGTATGAAACATCAGCTGGCTTAACCAGAAACTGAGTAACATCTGGATTAGTGTACAGGAAAACTTAGTCCCTTTGAGGATTTGCATTGATGAGGATAATATTGACGTTACCTTTGTTTCAGTATTATTTTTGAACTATCTAGAATGTGCAGTGTCAACGGCATCACAATCCACATTTGAATTAGGCAGACTGCAAACTTTTCAAAAGCTCATCTCCACATTTTAGAGGTATTTATGGTTTCAGAAATGCTTCCATATTTATTTCCCTAGTAATCCACTTAATGTAATAGCATTCAAGAAAGCTAAGAAGCATGATCTGCTTTAATGACCAGATCTGGAAATGCTTAGTCAGTTATTCACACTGCAAGTTCAAAATATCCATCTCATGAGCTAAGGGTGAAACAAGCCTGGTCACTCACAAATCATCAAAAGTGTGCAAGTGTCCTTTGGAGAACGCTTCTGTTACGTATCTGACAGATTTAACCCACTGCTGCCTTATTTCCAAATCTTCATTATGATCCAAAGCTACAGGTTTTCAGTATCTCTGTTCCTCCTCCTTCCACGGTAAAACACTAGTTTTCCCAGTCATCTCTTCCTCTCCCTGCTGTCTGTTATCTGTGCTGTTTTCTCTGACCATCCCAGCATATTGCTCCATCCTTTTTGCCAGATGGATTTAGGTGTAACAGTTTGCTATTGGCTTTCCCAGGATTGTAGTTTGTCCAAGTGGTAATTGCTCCTGTCTGCCTTTTCTTCAGGTCTTCCCCCTGCCCAACTCAGCCAACAGCCTGTGCTGAACACCCTCCTCCATCCGTGTTCCTCATTGCTGGGCAGGTCCTGGCATTGACTGACTTCTCCCTGTATCTCCACCCAATCTCTCTTCAACTTCTGGGGCTTTCAAGCTTCTCATTTTTTGCCCTTTTTTCTGCTGCTGAGGAGAATCTGCTTTTGGTCATTTCTGTTCACTTTTTTGGGGGAACTACAGGGGAGTTGAAGCAAATTATTCTCTTAACTCTGCTCTCTCAGTGTAAATACTAGTTTATCATTTTGCATTAGTTCCACTTATCTTTGATAGAGGCTGAAAAACCACCCAACAAAAAAGTATCCTGCTTTTCCATTTGCTGATGACAGCAACATCCTGAAATTTTCTCCTAAACTAATGGGCCTTCCACTCACGGACACCAGCATACCAACCACAGCTCATTTCTGCAGAGACAACAGCGCCTGAAGCCCTAGGGCTGGCATCAAGAACAACAACACTTGTGTTTTGAAGAGTCCTAAGGGAGGAATAATATGGCAGAATGCGTGGAATAATTACCTCTAAAAAGTTCTCCATAAATGGGCAGTCAAATTGCTTTCTTGCAAAGCATGCACAGGGTTTTAAGTGCCAGAAAACTGAGCTACTTTTTCGTGTTTTACTTATGTCCACTACCTTTTAATTTTCGCAGAAATATGAAGGAGATCTTTGTTAGAGCCATCACACTTAGCCTTGGCCTAGCAGCATTACAATAATATGCTCTTTTATATTTGTAGAGGATCATTTGAACACTTCTTAGTGAATGCAAATATAAAGAAAACTGAGCGGAATAAATCACGAATGTGTTGTATGAATTAGATTTTGGGATATATTCAGCAATGTATACTGTTTTTCCTCTGAATTAGAGCAAGTGCTCAGAGGAAAGAAGTGTTAATGGCCAAAATATGGATGGAGTCCTCTCCTCCTCCTGGGGAACGTTAAGTAAAGAGAAATGTATTGAGATTCTGCAGTGAATTTTCCAGCTCAAGCAGGAAATGTGGCAGGGAACTGAAAAGCGCAAAAACTACATCAAAATCCTCTGCCTGCCATTGGCCTCTGCTGCAGGCCACAAATACTCTCCATTATTTCAAAAGGCCTGTTACTTAATTCCTCTTGCTCTCCAGCATGGTGTTTTTATGCATATGTAACCAGCATTATGCTGAGTAAACTCAGCAGGAGGCAAAACCAAATAAAATAGATGGTGGTAAGATCCCTTTTCCTCTCTGCCCAAACCCACTTGTTCCAGTGCTCAGAGCAGTAACACAGAGGCACCACTCACTGAACTGGTTTGTTCAAGAAGATGCCAGAGCAACAAAAACGTGAAAAATGAAACTTTTCTCTCTGTAGAAAGATGAAATAATGTTGTACTGTGGAATGCGTTAAAATGTGCAAGAAGTAGTTTGAAACAGAGTTATCTGTTTCTCTAAGACATTCTGAAACATCAGTTCAACAAACTGATTTTAGGAATGGAATACCTGGAAGGGCAATGAACAGTTGGGGTAATTTTCAAATCTCACTTGAAAGTAATCTTGAGAAAATTTCAGTGAGCTGTATTTTGATATTCCTCCATGAAAGAGATAATGACCTAGTTCATGCAAATTTCTACTTGATTCTATGGATATACCAATGGGGTGTGTCTCTGCTAACTTCAGATTATGGTTTAGAACTTGGCTTGCTGAAGACAGCCTGGCTCTTAAAATAATGCTGCTGGAGTTGAAGGGAAGCTATAGGTTGTAGAAAGCAAGGTGGAAAGATAAGTTTGGAGTTTTGTCATTTAACAGTTCTAAAGAACTGTGTTTTCGTAAAGTATTTTCTCAGGATTCCACATAACTGAGGAAATTTAGAAGACTATGCTTTTCATAATGTGTCTTCTTTTTCCAACAAACAAACAACTTTGGATTTAATATTTTTTTTTTTTAAACTGTACACTTGGACTGCTAACTCACCAGTTTGGAAAAGCCATATTTGCAGGAACTAGGTGACTGCTTGGACTACTCCTGGTTCATATTTCATATACAATGGCATATACCAAAGAAACTGCACAGTGTACAGAGGAATCACTTCAGAAACAAGGATTTTTGGGCTTTCAGAGAGTAACCATGAGCTTTTTCATGATATTTAAGAAAAGAACTTAGAAAAATGTCATATAAAAAATGTGTGTGGGGTGGATCAGCAATTACCTTGTAGGAAACAGTTGAATTTGCATTACAGAAAATTTCAGATATTTTTCTCTGTATTTTCTTTTTTATATCAGAATTTGCCATTCAAGTTCCTACTCCTGATCTTCTAATAATGAGGCTGTATTGCAATGCACCACACAGCACTGTTATGGTAAAATTCTTCATTGTGTGAACTCCCTCTCTCTCATAAGAAAACACCAGAATTAGGAAAATGTGCTTGGATTTGATTAATTTAAAAGTTTGAACAAGCATATTACTTAAATCTTGGCATTTTTTAACAGGATGAAGGTCACATTATGGCAGTATACTCTTGCAGCAGAACTCTGCAGCATATTATAATGAATCACTAGCAAAGGGCAGGGTTGGTTTTCCAGAAAAACCTTGCATTTTTGGAGATTTGAAAACGGCTAATAGACATGAGAATCAGACTTCTGAAACCACGGCTTTGATTTAAAGAAGTTAAATGAAGAAACATCAAACAGAAGTTAGATGAAGCAAGATCCTAAATGGACATTTTGAGGGTGCAATTTGACTTCCAAAAGTTTTGGAAAGGCAAAACTGGCAAATATTTGTGTGAAAATGTTTCTGTTCTATTTCCTTCTCCTTCTACTCTCAAAGTCTGTTCTTTTTAATGCACAACTCTGCGTCTATTGCTTCCCTCATATTTGGAAATGATCCTCTTTCACCTATTCTAGTTTCCTTAATAGTAGAATTTTTAAAAAGAAGATGGCATCGTTAACTCTTTTCAAGTCTGTGTATTCCTGCTGAAAACCAGTAAATAGCTACATTAGTGAAGGTCTACAATTTCTTTTCAACTTATGTTATTAGAGCAGGTGTGCATGGCTTTTCTGAGTATCAAGTAAGGCCACCATGTTCTCTTAGCTGGTGTGTATGTGTAGAAATTCCTAGTATTTTTAATATCAGAATTACATTTTATTTTACAGTTTACCATGATATACAAGAGAACTTTGTATCTTTTACAGTGCAAGTTATTATGCTCTTATCTCCCTGTAGTAAATCTTCAATACTAATACATTTTCTTATACATCAGAACATAGCTTGATGACTTGGCATAGAGGAATTTACTGTAAGAGAAATAGTACAGCACATTGTTCTGAACCAAAAATACATACCTATAGAACAGTTTTTAATGCATTTGGTGCATCATAGTTGAATAAAAAATGAAAAAGCAAATTGATATTAATTTTGATTATTTTTAATAATTATTTTCCCCCAGAAATTCTGAATAAAACCAACATACAATCATACATTTCACTTTAAATATGAAATTCATGAACTGAGCAACTTGCAATTGAAATATGTATTGGCTTTTCATTTTCTTTAACTCAGAAGAACTTTTTGAGAAATCATTCTAGCTGTAGTGAGCTTTTATTAAATGTCTCTACAACATTTATAATGTTTTAATTTTCAAAGGGTCAAAAATTTGATTCTGTTTAATTCAATATTGATTTTGCACAAGCACCAGTGTGGAGAATAAAGTAAATAAAATGAGGATGACACTAAACAGATATTATTTTAACAGTACAGAAAAGACACAGCTCTGTTGTATTTAGAATCACAGATTGTCCTGTGTTTTCAGTGTGATGCCTTAAGTTTAGGAGGTTTTCTGGATGATGAGTGCTGAGACAAAATATCTGATTGCAGGCTGACAGCACCAATTCATTGCTGATCCTGTGCTCTTTGCCGATCCTCTGCTGTGCCTGAGACCTTTTTTCACCCATCCTCGAAATCTCCCCAAAGAGTTCTTCTCTTCCTTGCCTGGCTGAACAGCGCAGTGGGTTTGTGTAATGTATGTCTGACATATACACACGACAGCACAAAAAGTGAGGAGGGGAAAGCTGAGTAAGGGCTGAAATCATAGCTTGGGAGGTAATGAGCTGGGGGCAAGGGATAGGCAGAAACCACTGTTGTTATGATCATTCAACAGTCTTGCTTTCCTCCTGTCAGTAAGATGAAACCATTGTCTATCCTTATGACAGAAGGATAAGGGATAACAGAATCTGGCTGACGCAATACGCCTGTTTCTATTCCTGGGATTTATCTCTACGCAATTGCAATTGGACATGCAGTGCTTCAGAAAAAAGAAATCTTATCCAAAATGCATGTGAACCCTGGGAAAATTCATGAAACCCATCTCTGGCTTCTCTAGCATGCTGCTTAGTTTGCATTTGCAACACTTCAGCTGCAAAGGTTCTATAGAAGGAATTTGAAAAGCCTTTTCCAGGACTTTGTTCAGAGTAAGGTGTGTGGACATTGAACCTTAGAATTTTTTCTGTCTTACAGAGATTTTTCTACACTTCCTAGACAGATTTAATCGGATAACTTTAACAACCTGCTAATAAATATCTGTTTATGCAGGCAAATGAAGAGGAGTGAACAAAGCATCTTGAACAGACAAAAGAAAAGAAGTGGCATTTAATTTTTTAAGTAATAGACCCCAGGGGCAGAGGTGTCTGAATTTCTTTGCAGGACATCCGTGTTTGGGGGCAACATAGCTACAGTGGGTAAGGGAGCACTGGCTCAGCTGAGCGCTGCCTAAGAATCCGTGCACTGCATTTCCATGGGGAGGGATGTTTCCCAACCTACAGCAGTGAACATTGCAGGATCCCTCTTTGCTCAAGTGTGTGCTGTGCTATACAGTCCTTCACAGCCTGATTACTTGCAACTTCCCTGCCAGGCCAGTGCTGCAGGTATGCAGTGAGTGAGCACAGTGAGAGAACTGCTGCTGGTACTCACTTGCCTGGGCCTCTCTCAACTTTGATAGGTGTGTAATGAATGAGTAGAAGAACTGAAGACATAGGAAGGACACTCATTCTGCATCTTTCCCCCAGAACACTTTCTTATTTACTTTAACGAGCAGATGTGACCAGGGCAGACCTTGTTCTTCCAGCATTAAAATTGAATTAAAAGGCTCTTAATTTAGAGGGATGTTCTAAAGGCAGCAATAAAAACTCATTTCAAGCCTTTTTTAATCTTTGTTTTAGTTTCCCATAGTGTGAGGCCGGTAAAGAGACCACAGTTTCCAGTCCCATCCTATTTGTGGAACCTTGTGCATAGTGTGCCACAGAACATCACAGGGTTATTAATGTGACTCAAACATCATTATGCTTTCCTCAACTCTTCAAACATGTCCTGAGAAGCGATAAAGGAACATATGACCATATCTGAAGAGGTACTGCAACTCCTTATCTGTGAGGGATGACTTATAAAGTGCACCTAGGGAGAAGGGAGGTATGTTGGGACTTTCAATTGTTGTAGTGTATCACTGTCTGGCAAATACATACTCAATTGTCCTGGTAAAAGAAAGGCATATCTTCACTGCAAACACATCATCAGGAAAATGTTCATCAGGAAAGGAAGTAAAATTTCATAATGCACATAAAATTTGCCTGCTACAGCTCTGGAGTTTTTAAAATGTCATCTGCTGTTCTGTGTGGGATTTACTGTGCTGAAAGAGGAACTGTGTGTAATGACCCTAAAATTCTTGTAAGGAAGTAGGCCAGATAGACGGTGAAGACATCCAGGCTCGTACCTCTTGTTTAAGGATCAGCAGACATGTCCCTTTTCCTGAGCTGGAGGCAAAATAAGTGATCCTGACACAGGCCACAGCCTCAATGCTGTTGTTTTGCTCAAGCACTGCTTTACTGCTCCAGCTGTCATGTGGATTTTGGCAGGGTGGGTCCCAGCAGGCCAGAATATGAAGTCCTGTGCACACATCAGCTGCAGAGACTAGCCATGGACTCCCCATGCTTGTCTGCTCCAGAGCCTGGCCCTGCGTAGGCAAGGTTGTCTGTGCCTCTACCTTTTTAGAAAACTGCAGAGGAAAGCATTCCTAACCATCTTTTGGGAGGACATGAGACAATGAAAAACTTCATCATAAGAAATTACTTACTCAAGTGGGTAATTGAGAGTTGTCACTAGTGGCCAAATGGTGTATTTAAAAGCAGAAAACACCATGAACTAGTTTGCATGTAAAGTTAGAGCCTAACAAAAGAGCGAATCACTTCAGCTGATAAGAAATAAACACTCCCTGGGAAAATGTAACATTTTATTACTTAAGAGTGAGCAGAACATCTGGAGGTGATCTACCATGCTTCCATATGACTCAGTTAACAATAATGGAAAACACAGGTAATATTGGAGGACAGTATGCGGTAGGGACAGGATAAAGCTGGAAGTTTCAGAAGCTGTTTCCTTATATGGTGAAACAGGCTTTATATCTTACAGAGCTTTAGGAGGGATGACTTACATTTGGAAGGGAATGGGCTGAATGAGTGCAGAGCTGAAGAAGAGAGGTTTGAGTGTTGCAATGAATGAACCCAGCCCAAAATAGACAAACTGAGTGGCACAAGCACTGAAGGCATAGGACATAAGTGACAGTGGGATTGGTACTGCTGAAATGTGGGACTGAAGCTAAGGGGCTCCCCAGTTTCAGGTGCCACCCCATCCTTCAAAGAGTCTGTGGCCTGACCAGCTGGGCACCCAGGACAGGCACTTGTCCAGACTTTGCATGTTGTGTCTGCTGTGTCCCTGGAACACTGTCAGCCCTGCCTGTTTGTGTTCTTCACTCTGGGGCCACCCCACTCTGCCCAGAGCTCAGGAGCCCACGTCAGCCCCTGTCCCAGTGATGGTGAGGCAGGGCTGGTCTCCAAGCCCTCACAGCCCTGACCTGCTCGGCCTTGTGCCTCCTGAGGCAGGACCACCTGCAGGCCTGCATCCCAGCCTGTCACTGATCCCAGGGGTACCCAGGAATGGGGCTGCCCCAGTGCCCTCTCTCTGCCTTGCTTCTGGCTGAGGTGGTGGGATGGGCCTTGGCTGCCAGGACCTTGGCTGCCAGGACTTGCCATTGGATGGATCCAAGGAAATTCCCATGGCTCCTGGGGAGCTCTTGACCCATGCAGTGCCCTGACAGTGTGTTTGAGAGCATTTCCCCAAATTACTATTTCCTCTCTCATCTACTCTCAATAAATCTTAGTTAATTGTCTGTTGGCATCTATTTACTGACTTTGGGGAACAGTATGAAGCCACCAAACAAGGTGTGTGACTTTGCATGATGTTTTTGATCATGAGGCTCTGTTTCCATCAAATAGTTTGTGGATCCAATTCTGTTTATTTTCATGGATTAAATAGCTTTATCAGAGTTTGACAAGAAAATTCACAAATTACAATCACAAAATAACCCATCTTACCATCCTGTTCTCTTTGCTCCATGATCAGTTGGCAGTTAGGTGTCTATGGCAAATGTAGAAAGGAGTAAAAACCTTTAGTTAGTCACTAATCTGAAATAACTTGCTTCACCTGAGCACAATGACATATCCATGCATGAGCTGTCTGTAAGTTTGGGAAGCAGATTATCTCCCTCCTTCACATGAGGAGGGCTAATCTATGGTTTGTGTTGCAGACATGTCTGTGTGATCATGGTGTAGATTTCTGCAGGCAGAAGCAGCAGAGAGCAAGGTATCCTATTCAAATGTGTTCGAAATAATAGGTCCTGCTTCAGGAGGAATGGTTATGTTGTTTGCAATTGGCAGGAGGGTGTCCCTCTTGCCACTGTTCAAAAAGAAGCCCATGGCCATGCTTGTCCAGCTCTGTGACCAAGGAATGACATTTTTTTGGCTGCTCAGTTCCATTTTAGTTTGGTTTTATAATGAAATGAGGGCTGAATGACACCCTATCTACCAGGATTTCCTGTGTATATGGACTCTCATGAGTATTTCTTAGAGCATTCCCAGTTCTAGCAACTGGTTTTCTGCAGCGTTGCAGCCTCCTCACCCTCTTATTAAAGCACAGGGATTGACGTGTGATGCCCCATATCTGGTTACACAGGCATGAAAGTCTATTCCTGGGTTTTCTCCTAAGGGAGGAGAATTTTCTTATAGTTTCTTCTTTCTAGCTTTCTGACCACAGATAGAGATGTCACTCAGGGCTGAGTATGATCCCTTCAGTAAGAACTCCAAAGTTGTTTCCCATAGAAAGCTCATAGCAGGCTTTTCCCCGGAAATGAACAAAGTCTTTTCTACTCTAGAGATAACAGCAGCAACTCAGTAGGACTGATCTTCACATCTCTTTTGAAGGTTGATGGTAATGAATTCTACTCTGCAGTTTAATATTCAACAAAATAAATAGCTCTTTTGAAAATTATCTTGCTTCCTGTTAAAACAACTTTCATATAAAATGTATGTATAAATTCCAGGATACAACGCTTGAAATCAATTACCTCCAAAACTACCTAGAAATTCAGCTATGTGATAGACCTGTGTTAAATAAAACAGCTTAATCAAACTCTTTAGAAAAAGGTAATAATGTAGGTTTTACATACAAACACCCCCTCCTTCTGTTTACTCTAACAGGTTAATCAAGCTGAGATAGATTTCTCTGGTTCTTGAAGCCAAATACTTTTTTCTTTCCTTTGTTAGACACTTGTTTATAGTGCTACTATTATTCCATTTCCCCATTTACAAACTACAAAGATGGCTTACAGAATTTATCATCACCTTCCACATAGCAGTTGTGACTCAATTTCAGATGTAGATGTGCCTCTGAAGTTTCCTTGTCAAAAGGAGATTCAAAGAGAAGTCCTCTGACCAGGAATGCCAGATGCAGTCTACGTCTAAGACATGAGTATGTGTTCTCTCCACACAGAGAGATTTCTTACAATTGCAGTTTTACTTGTATTTAATAAAAAGTAGCTTTCTCAGCTTCTGCAGATTTAAATGTCAAGACTTTTCAGTCTTGAGTGGAATTGTGGCTCAGCTAAAGTAAATGGAGAAATATATGGTTAACTTGTGTTGGAAGATGACATACAGAGATGGTCGGACTATCAGGCCTTGGAATAATGAAATCTGGTTTTAATACATTTAAAATATATGTGAGTATTAGCACTAAAAGTTTTAATTAACAATTAACAAATATAGTTTTCAAAAAACAAGAGCTCAATTATTATTGTGGTGGTAGTTGAAATTTTACCCACTCAGTTTTCTGTCTAAATTCTCTCTATCTTTTTTTCTTCACTCTCTTCAAGTTAGTATAGTCCAAGAAAATATTTATTATTAAATGACCAAATGAGAGAAAATAACTGGCTTATTTTCCTATAGATAATTGTATTTGGTAAGTGTCTAAGTAGAAACATTACTGTGTTGAAATTTTCTTTTATCTTTTGGGTGGGAACAACTCAAAAAGAAGACTTTCACTTTCAACTTTAGTCTAAAACCTGATAAGGTATTATTTAATGTGTTAATATATTCATCATTTATCAACTGCTTATTACAAGTCAGTTAAGTCTGTATCAGATAACTGAGTACCTTTGACATCTTGTTCTTCCCCCAGAAAGTCATATCTAAAGAGAATCTCAGAAAATTTGTATCAATTTCCAAAATAAAATGCAGTACCATGGTGTATATGGCGTTTTCTTATCTTTCTTCATGAAGACAACGTTAGGAATTTTTGTAGCTGTTGAAACTCGGCTCTAAGGATGTTTTTGTTTCCCAGCAAATGAAATATTTAATTAGAAATACAAAGTGTTGCTTCTGATTCTGTAATTGAATTAATAATGTATTGTGGAAACTGCTAGCACAATTATTATTGAAAAACAAATTATATTTCTTTTAAATACAAAGAAACAATTAAAGTAGCAAACAAGAATATTCTGGAAGACAAGGATGGATAACTCCTACAAAGCAGAACTTTTATTAAATGAGGCTGCTGAAACTCAAAATTGATAAACATGAAGTCATGCATATGGGAAAAACAAACCTAAGACTGAATATGAAAAGATGAGCTCTGTGCTCCCATCAGCACCCAGGAGTGAAATCTTGAGGTTATGACTCATATTTCCTTGCAAACATGAACTCAGTGCTTGGTATCAGTCTAAAAGCAATTCGGATTTTTCACAAATATAAGGAAAGAAGCAGTGACTAAAATTGAGAACTAAGTTAAAATTGAGTTATTATAGTGATTCAGTATAAATCTGTGTCTCACTTGTGGCAAAGGTCTATGAAGCATGGAAGTATGTAGGGTGGGCAGAAAAGAACCTGCTGTTCATTATTTCTTCCCAACTGGGAACAAGAGGCTGTGATGTGGTCCTAGGAGCCATAATGAAGACATACCACAAATTTGCTTCTCCCATGGAAGGCAGGAGAACTGTGTTGCTACTGAGGATATTAGAGGCTCCCATGTGCCCCAGGGGAGATTTGAGGTGCTCATGAAATGGAAATCTGTGGAGAATTGTTGCAACTGTAGAAACCCCAGCTAGCTCAGCACCCTTCTGAGCAAAAATTGGTTGGATGGGAAAAATTTGAAATACTTGGTTTGCTCTTAGGTCCCTCCACTAGTACTCTTATATGGAAATTATGGGAAAATGCACAGTGGGCTAAATGAACCTATGGTCATTTTTATAGTCTTATGTTTAAGGAGGTTGCAACTTGAATTGCAATTGCATTCAAAGCTTTTGATTTTGGCATATTTAAAAAACTTGAGCCTTTCTAAGATCCCCCCCTTCATTTCTAAATCCCAATGCCTTGAATGTTACATAGTATGCTTAAAACCAAGGGGAGAAATTCACAAATGGTTCAAAAATGAGTATTTTGATGTTCCCTACTGCCGTTCAATGTTTGACCTCACCCATTTTACACCAGCATTAGATTATAACTTTACTGTTCAGCGTACAAACCCAAGAATATTGAAAACAAAAATGTCCTGCTCTATGTGTCCCTTTGTCATTAAGAGATCTTTTCCCAATTTTCAAAGCAAAGCAAAGCAATGAACACAAAATCCAGAGAAGGAAATGCAGCCATTAACTCCTGTCTGGAAGTACACAGGTTTACTTTCATATGACATTGTGGTTTTGCTTGTGTTTTTAGTGCCCTAATCATATCCTAATCTCCCAGCACATCCTACTTGCTCTGGGTGAGATGTTTGATGTTTGCCTAAGTCACATAAAACACCTTGAAGTACAGAGCATAAAGTTCCTGGCACTGTTTGCAAAATCTTAACTTCCAAGATGGCCTGTAGTCCACCTTGATTTTAGCAAAGTAAGTAGCAATCAGGCTTCTTTTTATGGAAGCATATTACTGTGTAGGAAAATCCCCACAAAGCAGATGAGTAATCCCTTCTTGGTACAGAGAGGCAAACTAAAAAGAACATATTTTTTCCCTTTAACTTTGGGTGCAAGTTCTTTATGAACCAGGATCTGCTTCTTTGGTATGTTGGTCTTCTTTGCAAAGATGCTTTTTGTGAGTGAGGAGCTTACTAGGGTTCCTTCATGGTTCTGGCTGTTGTGGTGATTCACCTACCCTCTATGTTTGGCTGTCTCTTTGGAGAAACAAGAGTCTTAAAATCAACAGAACCTTTGAATTCAGCATGAATTATAGGCAGTATAGGTGAGGAAATTCCTTATAAAAGGAATACTTTCTGAATTATGCCAGAGAATAAATTGACAGCAAACAGTGTAGTATTGTTTTAACCTACTATACATATGATTTAGATATTCTGCATTTTCATTTTCAGACATTTTAGATCAGAAACCTTCCAATTTCTTTAGTTTGAAAAATCATTCAATAGATTTTGGCTTTTCCTCTAAGCATGAACGTGTAGCCAAGGATCCTTGGCCTCTAGCAGAGTCCATCCCAATTTCAGTTATCACTTATGAGCCTTATTCAGGCAGCAAAACAATCCAATAATGTCACGTTCTTTGCCAAACAACAGCTGCCCAAAACTGAGCAATTGACATTAATTACCTTAGAAATCCTTTATTACCATAGGTTGTTCAATTTTGTTGCATTTTATATGTGCTTTGTGACCATTTGACACATCTATATGTCTGTGGGGTCCTGTATCAATGTGGTTAAAATAGTCATCACGTATTTGGCATGTTTATCCATGACATATTTGGAGTTATTGTACCAAGGGCATTATTCTGTTTCTTATTCTATTTTGTACACGTGTCTAAAGAAGTTCTCCTGCAAATAATCACACACACCTTTCTCTGGGCTGTGAAGTTCATGTTCAGACACCTTGAAGGAAATGCTCTCACCGCAAATGTCAGTTCTGTAATTCTGTGTGGACTCAGTTGACACAGGCCACCTGAGAAATGCATCTGCACTGACTCTGTGAATGGGAAGATGGCAAATACAAGCACCAACTCTCACACCCCAGGGTTTGGTGCTGGCATAGTGCCCAGAAGTGACAATATACCTGGTTCTGGGCTTACTACATGATTTTTCCTACTCTTCATTAATAGCACTATGAAATTATCTAGGAGCATGTATGACCTGGGGAGAAGCTGAGGCAAAGATAAGAATTTGTGTTTTGAAGGAAAGTTTAGTTCAAAGTGAAGGAGTACTGACTTGAATCCACTGAGTGGTAGCTGTGCTTGGTATATTTCATATACCCTTTAAGGGAGGGTAGAATTGCTTTTCCTGTTCCATTATGGGGGGAAAATAAGCTATTAGCAGAGTGCTCTGGTGGCTAGATCAAAGGGAAAGATTAATGTTGATTTCTAGTGTTCATCACTCCCGAGAAACACTATGAACTTATATGACAACTACATAGGGATTACCGAAAATTCTTCATTTATGACCAGGCCCTAGTAAATTGGGTGAGTCACACACAGAGGGAAATTATTACTTTTCACCCCGTGACACGAATGCTTATTTATCCCAAGCAACAAACATGGGAGGAAGTAAGCACCATTCATTTCACATCTCTGTATGTACCTCTTTATAATCCCCCAGGATATGTGACATTAAAAAATGAAAGAAAAAGAAACACTTCTTCTCAGGGAAGGGTGCGACCATTTCTGAGAAGTGATTTTTCCAAAGTGCAGTGGTTTGAGCTGAAGCTGAAAAGGCTAACTTGCTACTGTTTGAGAAATTTTCTTGTATTTGGCTGAAGCTGTCTGAGATCTGAATTTATGACCTAGATTGTCTATGGGTCTGTGTTGCCATGTTAACAAGGTATGACCTCTTTGTCTTCTCTTTTTTGACATGGGCATGATTATTATGTCTCTTTCTTTTGTTTGACTTACACGTTCTTTTGGGAAGTGACAGAAAGGGTGTCTGGCCGTGTATCCATAATTTGGTGCCTCTGGGTGTTATAATTAGAATAATGTTCCTGATGCCAGAAAGAAAACCATTCAGTAGGAATGAGAATAATTATTTTAGCAATATATTACTGTACAAAGGAATGTTTCCTAAATCCTAGGAAAAGCTACTTGGTACACTTTAAGAGGCCTATTTTAATGAAGAATCACTTGGCAGCCTGAGTTCCTTCAATGGACCTTACCAAGTACAGTAAGCCTCACCATCTGCTGCACTGTCTAATTACCAGTGGGAAAAGGAGACTTCTCCCTGCTGCACCACACAAAGAGTCATGAGTTAAATGTGTATATTACTTATTCAATGTAACATACATCTGTTGTGTCCTCTCATGTTTTAGAGACAAATCTGTGAGGAGGCACAAGTATTCCTGTCTGGGGGATGTACATCCTTTTTGCTGTACTGCCACAAATTTAAGCTTACATTGGGTAAATCTACAATTTCTTTTCCTCCTTTTTTCCTCAACTTAAGTAATTTTGCTGGTTATCTCTTTGCTGGTTATGAAGTGATGTGACTGGAAACAGTTTAATTGCTATTTCATAAACTTCAGAAGGTTACTTCAGAGAAAAACAAGTCAGCCCTAGAAAATCTTGGGCCTTCTTGTAAGAAATAAGGAGGAGAGAGACAGGAAACAAGTGAGAGGCAAAATAAATCACAGCCCTTATGGACTTTTCCTTTTCTCTGACCTCAGTGTGTCTATGGAAAGGAGAAAAACCCCTTGTAGTTCCATAACCCAGGACATGTTGGCAAGAGATTTGGCCTTGTTTTCTGTCTCCTTTGTATATGTGTAGAGGGGGCACTGAATAAATAATAAAAAAAGAGCCGCAGCACAGGGAAGGTTGTGCAATGCTATTCCATTATCCTCCACCTGATCTGTCTCTTAGAAATAGCTGAGAGTAGTTATGGAAAGGATGTGATTTGTTTTCTTTTGCAAAGAAAGAAAAAGCTATAAAGCCAGATATGTGGATATAAATGATAAAAAAGAAATAGTTGAAGATCCTTGTAGAGGCAAGGAGGTCAGCCAATGAAAGCAGCTTGAAGATCAGGGCGACCATTCCTTCGGCAGCTGCACTGTTTTGCGACCTTTGCATTGTATTTAGATTCCATTAAGTGTGGCCAGTGGAAATGTGTGGCCATGCTTCAGCTTCCCAACTCTGCTCTCTGTGTGGAGAGAGGTGCACCAATATTTTTTAGGTCTTTTCTCCAAGAAGATAAAGATAAAATTGCCGAGTATGTGGATTATCAGCAGTTCTTTAGCTAGGGCTAACAGAGAAGAAACTGTTCCATGGGCTGTGTGTATATTTCTCATGCTATGTTGCCCTAGAAGGCTGCTTTTTTTTTCCCTGTGTCCCAGAGATTCAGCTTAATTTTTGACCTTTTTTTAAATTATCACCAAGTTCCACCACAAAAAGTTCACACAATGCTTTCAGGATTTCTTTTTGCTTGTTGTCAGGAAGCAGGATGCTCCATGAGGAAAGGCAACCTGGAAGGTGAGAATCACAGTAGAGGAGTCAGACACATGACCCCCCTGAGAAATGGAGCCATCACACACTGCCCAGACTAGAAGGGCAGAGCAGGTCCAGATGTGGTGTCCAGGGCCACTCAAGAAGTCCATGGGTGGGTCCCTAGCAATGAAAGGGTTACATAGCCAAATCAGTGGTCCATATCTGCCAGTACCTGGTATTATCTAAGTAGAGACCACAGGAGAGGACTGGCCTTGACCCAAGGCAGCCAAACCCCAAGGCTTTGGGAGGACATGGTGTTATGATCAGGCTCCAGACCCTTGGAGAAGTAAATGTGGGTATTCCCTCTTACACTTTTGGTGGGACAAACTGATGGATATGCAGCAGGACTCAAAGGATAATCCTTGTAAAGCTGTGAGGGAAGTACACTCTTATTCAATGGAAAGGAAAATATGATTAGCCTGGAAAAATAGCATGAATTTGCCTCTGAACTTCCTCTGAATCAAGCCTTATTAATATTAGAGAAGCTGTTCCATGTTTGTTGCTAAGTATGTTTTCATTGATGAGCACATTGCTTTGAGTATGTTCCTACATCAAAAGTACATTTGAATTACAAACTTAAAAAAAAATAAGGAATACAGCTTTTGAACCTATAGTTTTAAAGGTTGATTGATGTCAGTCCAGGGGATGACTGGTATCAATAAAGTAACTCATGGGCAAACAAACCCAGATGTTTCAGAGGTGTTCATTCATGATTCAAAGATTTCAGGAGTCCTATGATGCAAAGGCAAACACAATCTTTTACTTTATATTGCACTAAGATATGCTTTGAGATCCAATAAATTTACAAACTCAGCAAACTTTAGGAATCTTCTTCTGATTCTTCTTTTAGTCTGCTTATCTTTCCACAATAAGAGCACAAGGCCTTCTTCCTGTCTTCTTACTGTCTACATATACAAACCTTCTTTCCTTTCAAATTCTGATAAATTACTGGTCCTTAATTACTATCTGTAAATTATCATATATTGTTTTTGGGAGTATTACTCTTCTTTCTCATGCTGTTTTCTGACAAGTTGTCTATGGTCAAAACTACTGTGTTGCAAAATCTTACTTCTAGTGACATCTTACCAGGCTTAGCTGTTCATATTGTGGCATAGAATAAGATTTCTGTAGGCTAAAAAATACAAATATTAATTAAAAAAAAACCCCAAATGCAGAGAAAAAGGTCTTTTTTGTTTAATATCTAAGCAAGCAGCAGCTGACACAGTTGTATAAGAGAAGTTTTTATGGACTGGCATACAGTTTTCTTTTTTTCTTTTCTTTCTTTTTCTTTTTTTCCCTGTAGTAGTAACCTCTATGCTCTGGGAATGAGTTTTAGTTGTAGCACTGGAGGCAGACAAACAGCTTGTAACTCAGTTTCGTAGTCCATTTTCATTGTAAAAAACCTTGGGAAATCCTGGTATTTCTCTGTTTGTTTATTTGTTTATTTTTTGGCAAAGCAAACAAATTACACCCCCCCCTCCAATTTATTTTAACCTGGAATATTTATATTTATTTAGCTTGTTTTACTAAAAACATTGTTTTGGGGTCATCTATCTTTCCAAAATTACTTTTATATTCTTAATTTGGTTTACATTATTATTTAATACTGAAGGATTGGGTTATTTTGATCACACACAAAAAATTACTACATTATATATATATATGTATATATGACATATCTATCATATCTATATGACATATATATCACATATATTATATTTATATATATACATGCAAAGATATATATTTCCTGTATATATGAAAAAACAGAAAATACCAGGGCTTGCTAGAATCAACAAGAACATGAGAAATAAAGATGACCAAAAACATTTTAAAATCGCATCAATAGAAAAGAAAGTGCTGAACAAATCCTATTGAAAAGCCAAAACTATGATTGGACATTGGGAAAACTGGAGTGTTTTAGTGCCTTTTTTTGCTTCAATTTCACTAAACAGGATAAATGTGGCCAGATGGCTAACACAATGAACATTGGTGACAGATGGGTAAGTGCTCTAACTAGCATCAGAAAAAACAGGTTAGAGATGCTTATGAATTGGGAAGGCCTGATGAAACTCACCCTGGAATACTTAACAAGGTAGCTGAAGCTGTCCCTGTTCTTCAAGATGGCATGGAGGGTGGGTGAGGTTCTGGGAGATATGAAAGAACAGCTGTAATCATAGCTTTTAGAGAACAAAGGGGAGAGGAGCAGAGAAGTAAGAGGGGATGAGGACTCAGAAAATCAATGAGGAATCAACTTAATTTCTGAACCCAGAGAAAAACAGGAGATCCACCTCTCAAGACCAGCAAGTGTGTCTTGAAAGAAATAAATCATACCAAAGTAGCCTAATTATCTCCTGTAACATCATGGAATAGAGAAAAGCGAGCCATTTCTAAATAATGTGTCTTTAATAAAACTTTTGATATTGCCTCAGGTGGAAGTCTCCAAAACAGCCAAGAAACACAGCCTGGAGGTATGTACTACAAAGTAAATGTGTGACTGGTTGGGAAAAATACAGTCACAGTAGTTACCAGCAGCTTATGATCAAATTGAAAGAACTGATCTTGTGGGGTTCACCAGGGCTGGTCATGGGTGTATGCAGTATTTTCATCTGTGGTGTAAGCAATGGAATAGGAGATACTCATATCCAGTATGCAGGAAATGAGGGGAGAATAGAAGCACATTAAATGCCGGGGGTGAAATTAACAGCAGATCTTCAACATCTGGAATGTGGTTAGGGGAAAAGGAGGTGGAAGGATTTGTATGTAATCCAACTCTCTTCTCCTACTAGAGTAGTCTCTGCTACCTTGCTTATCTTTGACAGAAGTTTGTGAAACCTGCTCCCTAAAGACTTTGTGGCTCCCTGCAGTGCCATATAGTGTTGGAAAACTTCTATAACAATATAACAGGTGTTATATTGATAGGCAGAAAAATTCATTTTATGTGGTTCAAATACTTTAGCTTTTCACAATGCTTTAACTCATATTTTACTGGCGTAATGCACGTCATACAAGGCCTGTACAAGTGGCAGAGAACCCAGACAGGAGTAATGTGAGAGGTCTGAGGCCTTCAAAATTTTTGGACACGTGGAAGTACTGTGTGTTAGAAAGTACAGTGAAGTACAGGAGTAGATTTGTTGAGGCAGGCTCTGGAATCTGTATTAACAGAGGCATTTAAAAACAGCACGACTAATAGCTGCTGAGGACAGTTTGAGGATCCTTTCCTGGGAATTAATATAATCTGTGATCATGAGGGCTCAAAATAAAAGTTTTTGCCAATATTGAAGCATTCAAGGTGTTTTTTTCGCCTGTACCGTATGTCTTTCCAATTTTGATCGTAATAGTTTTAGTAGTATTTGGTAAAAGAACCCACCCAGATCTGGCCAAGACTTAAATCTGTCTTACCTCCATGTTAAAGAAATCAGGACACTGCAAACTGTCATAGTTCAGAAATCTTTTTGTGCAGTGGTGTGGTTTGGAGAGTGGATGATGTGATTCGAGGCGCCAGGGCAGCCTTTGCCTGACATGAAAACTGTGATTTTCTTTGGTTTGGAGGAATAAGCATGGCCTTCCAAAGAAGTGTGGAATGCTGACTGTCCTTTTTATGCCATACCTGGTCTACCAAAGCTGCCATGGCAGTCACTAGGACATGCTTTTTCTTCAGTGTTTGTCTTAGAAAACACCAGATGAATTGAGTTCTTCAATGCCAACACCAGCAAGAAATATATTATCAGCTAAAATAGCACACCCAGCCACACACACTCCCTCAGTATAGTTTCTGTAGCATAAGTGGTGTTTCATAATTCAAATATTTGGGGTTTTTTTTTGCATTAAGACTAAGACACATATTTATGGAGTCAGAATGTAACATTATCAGAATTACAATTTGTCTCAATTCTCAGGAGAAACAGCTGCTCTTCCTGAATGCAAATGAGAAATGCATTTGTTTCAATGGGTGAAACATTCTTGTAGTAACTGAGCTCACATCAATGTGCACAGCATTTCTGTCTTAATATGGCCAACATAGTTCCTCACCGTAAACAGTAGATTTAGAAAAAATGTGATGAAATCTAAGCTGACAGCAAGAAACATCCAGTACCAAGGGAAATGGTATTACACAGCTTTTGCATTTCTTTGCTTTCCTTCCTTTCACAACATGGTGTTTGTTTGCACAGAATAACTGTCTTGTCAAAATGAGATTTCAAAGCTCTTAGAGATGATAAGTAAATTTTTTCACAGTGGTTGGTTGAATTTTCCATCCTTCTTTGTTTTATTTGACAAAATACATACAGAATACAACACAAGAAGATTTTAATTTATTTTTGTGCTTTAAAAGTACAATTCCAGAGGTATTTGGAAAAACATCAGACTATGAAAGTGATGTTCAGATCCTTCTCCTCCCTATTTTCTTAACTGTAATTTGAAATATAAAGATGGGACAGTAATTTACCCAATGCTCATGCACTCTTTCTTGTATGGAAGTAATTTTCTTGGTTCTTTCAGAAGGCAAATCTTCCTTGACTCACTGATTCCTTTTTTGCATTGCACAGGTAAAATTATCTGCATGGTTACAAACTGAGTCTTTTCTCCAGCATTTACTAAATTCAAAACTTGTTTTGAGATACTTTGTCACTAAAATGTAAGGTGTATGAGCCCATGTGTCTATGGAAAATATCTTTCACTTTACCAAAACTTAGAGGTGAAGAACTAGTTAAAAAGTGATCTATAGGAGAGCAAAAATAATACAAGAGCAAGCAGCTGGTCAGGAACCCCGTAGAGCAAGGTTATTGCTTGTTTGTTCATTTATGTAATGCACAACATGAATTGTAACATTTAAGTAATGTGCAGTCTGAAAGAAATCTCCACAAGTTCCTTGCTCCCCTCTTCAGCCTATCATTCTCTTTTCAGAATACTTTCAAAAATTGATTTCTGTTATTCAGGTATTCTTAATTTTTAGAATTTTTTGAAGTAAAAAGGAATTAATTTAGAAGAAATTTTGATACTTATTTCATCTACCAGATATTTTAAATGTTTTTGCACTTTAAATAATACATAAATTTTATTTATGTCTTTGTCTACTAGGCAGGAATTGTTGTTTTAGTTGGTTGGTTGATTTTGTTGGGCCCTTTTTGTTTTGTTTTCCTTGACATCAAATCTGCTTCTGTCTGTAAAAACGGCTTTAGAGAATTTCAGAAAAGTGGTGCTAGGTCTCAGCTATACCAAATCTTCCTGCCAACCTGAGAGGAGATGTTTGTAGTTCTCATAAGTTCTTACAAGGAATAAAATCCCTTTATGCTCCCACTTGAACACTTACAAGGATTCTCAGAAATCTAAATGAATAAGCAGTTGAGTGGCTGATAGAAATCATTAACAGTTCAAGTTACAAATGAGCCCACCTGTCAGGGGACCTCTGCAGGAAATTGCCCTCAATTTTCATATAGGACTTTGGCAAGAGAGTAGCAGGTGACTCATGAGAGAAGTCTTTTCTGAGTCTGCTATCTCGTGGCAAGTTAGAGGTAAGAAATAACCAAAGTCTTGTGAAGAATTGTGCAGAGAATTAGGTGTGGAAAAGGTTAAACCTGAATTTCTTTTCAATGATGAGAAAAATTCCTTGGAATAGTTAAAAAAGGAGCTCAACGTGACCCAAAGAGTAGGTAAAAAGTCCTTATTTTAGATTCTATCTAAATATAGTGAAGCAAAAATTGGTAAGCAATTGAAAAAACAGATAACCAGCTAATTGAAATAGGTAAGTTTTGGACTATTTTATTTTCAGTAAAGGCAGAAAAACAGAGTAGATTTTATAAAATGGATCTAAGAAAGTAATCAGCAGAAAAATATTAATATTTTATATATTTAGATACTAAGAAATATTCCATACCTAGGCCAGCTATAAGTCTCAGGATACCCTTAAAAGGTCTGTCTTTCCCAGGTAATTGTTGCACTCAAAAGTGAACTTTTTTTGGCTTCAGCCACTTTTCAGCTTTTTTTTTAAACTATGTTTTCCTTAGTTATTGAACTATAAAATGTATTCAGACAGTATATCCCTGTGCAATACATGAATATATTCTAGCAGTTATGTTTATAAACAGATGCAAGTGTCTGGCAGCATGGATCATTATTTGGGGGCTCAGATGTTATTAATTAACACCAGGAATGTTGTGAAATAAGCTTGAAGTCATACCTCCCCCCTCCTGATGCAGTGTGAATGGATAAGTACTCTTCCTTTCAAATCATAATGGAACTCCTTCTCTTACTATGATTTGAAGCAGTATGAATAATCAGCTAGTCATTAGTGCATATAAATATGGATTTTGAAAGATCCACGGAAAACCCTGAAAAAACACTGGGTTTTTTTCTCCCTCTTGCTGTCAGATTTCATTTGGCAGAAGGTTTCAAGGCTCCAAACTTGCTGAACAAAAATCAGTACCTAAAATACCTTCCAAAAAAATTACAGTTTTATTGTCCTTTCCCTCTCCCTCACCCACCCCAGGACTTCATGCTCTGTTTATTTCCAGCCTTTTTGTTTACTATTTTGTAGGTAATGGGACCTGACAGAGATTCTCCATTCAGGTTCTAACAGATTTATATATCTATCTATTCTGTCAACAGATAAGGAGGGAGGGAGTTGCCCTATATGGACAAGAAACTGTTGCATGGGGTCAGACCAATATGTATGCAATGCAGCCTTGTATCCTACACTTTTGGTGAGACTGTTTGGAAAGGAGTTGAAGATATGGACCTAATACCCTTTCAGGCTCCAGCAAGCATCTGTCAGGGTCTACTTGAACTGGTTTCAAATTATAATTATCAAACAGCCTGAAGGATGTATTTTCCACAAGTGTTTCATCACTCTTTTATTAATTTGGCCTCAATGTGGCGCTATTATGTTCCAAACCTGATTGACATGCAGCGTGTTTAAAAGAATAATTAAAAATAAGTGATTTTTTTTCCTTTTTAATTTTTTTTAAAAATTTTAATCCTCATAGGAAGTAGAAATAAGGAATAATTTCTCACTATTTTTAATTATGTAGATTTTGTCAATCTGGATTGCTTTCTAAGTTAAAGACCATTATTTTTGTCTCTCCTCACACAAACTGTTTTCTTCACATCTCTGATAATTTTTGTTGCCCTTTTCTTACTGTTGTGGGAGTCTGCTGTCTGCTTTTCAAGATGGAATAAGTGGAACTACCCTCAGGGTGCCAAATGTGCACAGTGCAGAACACCAAGTTTGATTTTTGTCCCCCACCCCTTATCCACACCGACTCAAAGCTCTTTCACATGTAGCAATTACAACATCAGAGCCCATTTGCTGCACAGAGCTGAGGATGCTTTGCTCTGGGTGAATTTTTGTGTTTGCTGTTCCTGGGTGGGATCTCTGGCCTTTCCTTTGTGGGCTCTCCCTCTCGCTAAGGATGCTGTGTGGAAGTGGGAAGGAGATGAGAGGCAACCTCTTGTGGCAAAAGATCTTCAGTGCTCTGCAGTCTTCAGTGGTCAAGAACAAGAAGCAATTTAGACAGTTCCCTGTAGTGGACCAATTTTACCCATCCATGCAGTCTTTTCCTATCCAGTACTACCTGTCAGGAAGGTTTTCAAGGCTCCTGAATATCCCCTCATACAGAAAAGGCTGTTTTGCTACACTTGCCTTTCCTGAAATCCTGAGAAGCTGTCTATCAGCTGCATCTGAATTTGAAAACCACAAAAATTAACATGACATCACTGTATGAATGAGGACCTCTTCTGGTTGTTTCCATGAGCTTTCTCCATTAAGAGGCACACTGAAAATATCTGGGTCAGAAAAATGCACTTGAAGATAACACTGCGTACCAGAGTGATACTATAATAATCCTAGATCCTGTTGTCGTGCTGTTAAAATGGTTGGGTGAGTGGCCTCTGTGGTCTGCATATTTAATATGCTTAGTTTTCAAGACACCTTGTATTTTGCTGCTTGTTATAACAGCTCAGATCTTATTTTCTTTGCTAGGTGTTATTGTAATACCTAGTGTAAGGCAGTCACTGTGCAGAACACTTATGGAATTCAAAGGCAGTGACCTATGAAAGAGAGTTAGCTGTAGCCTTCTAAGAGATAAAAACAAAACCAAACCTCATGTCTTGTGTATTATCTACCACACTTTATGTGGTTTTAAAAAAATTTGCAGAATGTAAATATGTGTAAGCCTTTGTAAAGCAACAGAACAGAATCAATTTGCGTAGTCCAAGGCAGTAATAGAAAGTAAATAACACTTTCATCTTAAAATAAAGCTATTTATGGAAGTAAGAGGAGCAGGAGTTTGCCCATTATTTATGCCCTCAGAAACTCCACAAAGCATGCATCTGCTACAGATAATTCAGAAATTGTTAGCATAATTTAATTGGACACTTCTTCACTGGCCTCGTGACAGATGGTGGCATGAGACTGTGGCATTTAAATGACTTGCTTTCCCTGGGCAGGCAAAGCAACCTGTGTTTAAGGAGCTCCATTTCAGAAACTTGTGAGTTAGCCTGAGCGTGAGGATTCTCTGATGAGTTACTGTTTCTTCCCCTCTGGCTAGAGATTGATTTGTACACTGAATGCTTCTCCTTTATGAAAGTTCAAGGTACGAATTTCCTTTCAAAGAGTGAATCACACAGAACTTAATTTTTTCATTTTACCATTATTGTAGTTTCCTATGAACACTCATAGACCACGCAAAGGCTTCAACCAGATTTTGAATTGTTTTGTGCTGGACACCATACAGACTTGATTAGAAGGAGTTTTTGTCTAGAACAAGACAATGAGGTCACCCAATAAAAGGATATTTTTATTCTGTTTATTCTCTAACATTCTTTTGAAAAAAAACCCTATCTATTTGTATGGCAAGGGAGTGATTGATCATTTTCTGTCAATATAAATTTCAGTTAAAAATGGAAATAGTGAAATCTATTTCTGAATAATAAATATTAACAAGGCTCCAAATGGCACATGGTAGCAAACAATCAGTTACAAGTTATTTGCGTCTTCCTTAATTACAGAGAAGTCAGGATTGCAGATTCAACTTGTAGCTCACAAACTAAAAGTCATTTCTCTGCTGAGGCTTCCAATAATATTTGGTGAAACACTCCAGCTTCTCCCCAACTGGTCGTTTTACAATGATAGCACAGCAGTAGCATCAATGGATTAGTATTTTTATTAGACAGTTGCAAATATTTTGCCCATATGGATCATTAAGCTACTGTGAGCTGGGGATAACTTGTTCTGCAGTCAGAGGTTTGTGAAGCATCACTCTGTACCCAGGCTTAGTTCCTAACAAATGTAAGAGGGAATAAAACTTACATTGGAATTCCATTGTAGAACTTTGCTTTTGAAGAGGTTTTCTGATTTCAGCTTTCTGAGTTTGTAGTCTTCATTATTTTAAATTTAATTTAGTCAGGCTTTACATCCCTGTTCAGTTGCATTATTTATGTGCAGATGACAGGAAGATAGTTGGGGAGATAGCAGGAATGAAAAACCATTTCCAAGTAAGAATAGTGAGGAACAGACTAGAAACAAAAAAAATTATGTTGGAAAGGACTGAAAAGGAGAAATGTAGGCATGAGCTGCAGTAAACTCTCATAGAGGAAGCAAAGTCTAGTCAGAAGTGCTTCATTTAAGGACAGGGGCTGTTTGCTATTGTTTGTCTCTAAACTGCTGAGCTCTTCTTCAGAAAGCATGTTTGCTTCTGCCTTTCCCATTCTGCTGGTTTGTGCATGGGCTCTATTACTAGTGGTGAGACATTGCTTCAAGTTAGATTTGGAGACACCAGAAAGGAGGATCCTGATAGACAGGAAGTCTTGTAGAAACCAGTGCAGCAGAGCTAACCTTTAAGTGCTCAGATTTTTTTTTTTTTCCCTACTGGATTCATTATTTCTTTAAAATTCCAAATTTGTTAACGTGGCATGCCAAACATGACAAAACATTTTATTCCCTGGGAATAGTTTTACATATTGATTAGATTTGAGATATTTTACCACTCTGCTTGTCAAGAGTTTGTATATGTGTTTATGCACACACATGCATAAGTATGTCTAAATTTTGGCAAAGCTACTCAAAGATGAGCTGCAATTTGAACAGCTGCAAAGTCTCTGAACACTGGAATTATTCATAGCACATAAAGGAAGTAAACCTCTTGAAAATAGTTCAAACATAACACAATTATGGGAAGATCAGATTCGAATTTTTTATTTGAATGAACCAACTCCTGAAGGAGTCTGTAAAATGGGAACATGGGTAAATGGAATTATTGCATAGTCCTTTTTACATTAAAACAAGAGACCATAATGTGGTTAAAAAAAAGCTGAATACAGAGAGTTGTGTGAAATTTATCTGCTTACTTTCTCTCTGGTGGTGTAAAACCAGGAATATTGAGTAGTGGCTGAATAAACAGTGCAATATTATTGGGATAACACTGCAGGCTAAAGTTTTCAATGTCCAGAAAGGTCTGAAAGCACATACATGGTTCAACTGTGCCTGTTTTTTGCTAGGGGCTACAGACTTACTTACATCTTAATGACACACTAATTCACAAATCATCCTTTTTTGGCGCAGGGATTAAGCCAGAGGGTGTCTATAATCCTGAAAAGACTGTATCTAAATCTAATGCTCTTGCATAGATTTTGTATGAGCAAAATCTTTTTGCATGTCCTCTCCAATGCTTTTTGAACTTTAAAAGATAATGTGAATCTGAAGAACATAACCCTCTGAGTACAGATGTCAAACATTTGAAAAGCAAGATGCCTTCTGTGTTAAAAGTTATTGACTTGCTACAGGTTATGCTGTTGTCCACAACTCAACTGTTTGCATTCATCCCATCGGGTAGGAAGCGACAGCTCTCAGAACAAAATAACACTTATGAATATATTTTATTCATAGGGAATTCACATGTTCAATTTTGGTATGCCTCAGGCAGTCAGCTGGAGTGCAAAATGAGTTTTCTGTGGTTTCTCCTTACACCTGTTGTTGCAGATAGCATCAGGTTCTTTCTCAGTTATACCACCTAGCAATATTTCTGATTGGGCTTTCCATTCCCATGAGGCTCTTCTGCTCATTTAGACTGGGTCAGATAAGGAATAAAATAAACTTACTCAATCCATCAACTCAGATGTATCTTTAGAAATATGATGAGTGAGAAAGAGTATGTGACACTGTTGTGAAAGGAGCAAGAGACACAGAGAGAGCTGAGAGTCATCACATAGCTCTTTGCATGTGTTGTGTCATCAGAGTACAAAACAGAGTACACTAGAAAATCCTGAGCCAAAACTTCTCACACTGGAGCAAGAAAAAGATACTTTTTTGCTTGCAGTGCAGTTGAACAGTGGAACTCTTTGACATGAAAATTTTAGGAGCTATAAGAGCAAATACATTAAAAAATAACTAAAAAGAATAAAAAAAATAATACGTGTTGGATGCCCTTTTTGTGTGCAGTGATCCAGATATGACTTCTTGGAGTCCAGGGCATCCCCTTGGTCACCCTGGAAGGTCAGGGACCTCGGCAAAGATGCCTGGGACCAATGCAAGAAGGCTTGATACTTGTACAGGGGGGTCTGGGACCTGTACAGGGGGTCTGGGATCTGTACAGGGGGGTTGGAGACCCTGGCACAGAGCCCAGGAAGACACTGGCGTTGACTTCAGTCCATGGGAAAAGCTTCCAGCACTAAGAGAGGATTTGCAAGTCACAAAGGTGTAAAAAGCAGTAGTGTAGTTCATCACAGGGTGAAAAATCCTGTAGTTTTGGGTTTTTAGAATGGAGGTGAATGGGGACAAGATAGAGGATTTGGGGCGGTGCCCTGAGTTGTTCTTCTTCGTCTCCATCTTCTGCTGTGATGGTGGCACTTTTGGATTGGTTAGGAGTAGAAACTGACTGTCTAACATAGGTGATAGGTATTGGTATTTTATTGTAAATATAGTACACGTAGTTCTTAGTATAAAGAGTTAACACCGCCCCAAGGCTGGGGAGTCGGGCACTCAGCGGCGACCTGAGCAGTGACAAGAACCTAAGCAGGGCAATGTACCAGATAAAAAAGAATAAACAACCTTGAAAACCAGAGCCGACTGATCTTGACTTCTTCGGTATCACAGGGCTTGGGAAAAGACTTTTTCTAATATCTCGGGGGTCATTGCAACCCAAAAGAAACCTGAGAACTTCTGGTTCAGAATAACTATTCCACTAAGCACCTTCTTTGCATCTAGCAATCAATTCTAAGGACTCATTTCTAGATGTGAAGCAGGTATTTAGTGGAACAGTTTTATTCGGCTTTACTTAAACAAACCTCTGAAATATGCCTCCTGGAAGATGAAATCCAAAGATGGTTGTCTGGTCCTTCCAGAAACCACCCCTCCCAGTATCTTAGCTGATTTTAATGAACTTGCTGCTGCTGCTGCTGCTGATTTCACTTCATTCTTATGTAGTTGTTTTTTAAGCTTTGAACCATTCCTGTATAGATGTCCAGTGATGATGGGAGTCTTGTTCCAGCCACTTGCTTGATCCAACGTGAAATGCAAGACTTGCTTGATATTTTCCTGAGCTTCTGGCTGCTGCTGGAGTTAGCAGTGAAAGTCTGTTCTGTTTGTTATAGACTTGATTATCAACCCAGAAGTCTGAGTACATACATCTGGTTTATAACTGTAGACAGTTTAGTTTTAAGAGGATTTTTTTTTTATTGTTAGTAGTGATTTAGTGGGCTTGCAGTGGAAGGAGGGAGCACAACCATTTTTTTCCTAAATGTGAAATTATTTAGGAGGTATTAAAATGTATTTTCATTGGGGAGAAATAATTGAATAACCCTTTAATTCAGGTTGGAAATCAACTCTGGATATCAACTGTATGGACATCAACTTGCTCAAAGAAGTCAGCATCAAGCAGGTGCTCTGTGTTTTGAGTAAATTTAAGGACAGATATTCCACAGCTTTTGCAGGCATCAAGAACCTGCATTTGACCAACACTATGATGTAAAAATCTCTTAATATCTAACTGGACAAATGCACATTTCTGACATGTTCAGCTTGTGTTCCATGAGGCCTGCATGTCCTTTTCTTTGAAGCTGCTCTTCACCCAACTGATCCCCAGTCTGTACTGTTGCAGGGCCTGATTGCTTCCATAGGCCAGGATGCTGCATTGGCCTTTGCTGTACTTCCCAATGTTGCCGTCAGCCCACCCCTTCAGCCCCCTGAGGTCCTTCTGCATAGCAGCCCTGCCTATCACAGCTAATATTGCAATGTGGAAAAAGCACCAGGTGAACTACATTAAGTAAATGTTTGAAATCTTTACTGAATAACCCAAAAATGTATACTGGTATGGTTTTTTGGGGAAAGAAAATGTGAATACTCTGGTTTTTTTAAAACTACCTTTGCACTGGGGGACCAGTGAATGCATCAGCTTCTTTCCAGTCCTGGTCCAGGTATTTTGGATGGGAAGAGAAGTATGATTCTTTTAATGAGACACCTATGACTGTGGCATATCTCACACTCCCTGTGGTATGTAAATATATTATAGCTGAAGCACATATCAGGAGCTGTTTCCAATGTCTTACTACATTCAAGGTTAAGAGCATGATTCAGAAACTCAGCAGATGCTGTGACTCAAGCAACTGCTGATGTACTTGGCAGGATGTCTGTATGTGCAAACACTGAGAAGTACATTTTCATTTCAGTGTACATGGAAATTAGGCATACAACTTCTCTTGCCTACCAGAAAATGGTATCCTAATTCTCCATGCGCTAGTCAGGACCTGAGGAGACTTATGAGCCCAGCCAGTGAAAGTTGAGTTTCAATTACCATTACAAAGTCACATACCCTAGATCTTAGTAAGCCTAATAGAAAAATTATTAGTTGTAAGCTGCCCCTCTTAGAAACAAGTCATATACAAGTGTGTGAGGAGGGCTGCAGTGGGTCAGAATATGGCCTAATGGCCTAAATACAGTGCCTGTGGCAGCACACATATAAGAAACTTGAGGCAGTCCTTCTGTAGTCAATAACCTTCAGTAGGTTTCCTTCTCCATGATCCTGGACACAGTTCTCCTCTTGATCAATGGCATCTTAACATCTACAACAACCAGTGACAAGGAGTTACTGAATCTGATTATACCTAGTTTATGAGAACCACCGCTCTCTCTTTCTCATCCCTCACCTCATTTGCCACTTCCTAGTTCATGTCTAAGAAGAAACAGTGAATTGCCAGGTCACCTCAAAGAAACTGAAGAGACCTCAATCTGTGTCTTCTGCTTTGCCTTTTCATCCATCCTGCATAATGGTCTTGATCTTGTCACTGATCTACGGGAGCTTCTTCTCTGACAGGTTTTGTTTTTTATTTCTATTTGAACCATCTTTTATTAATAGGAAGGCTAGCAGGTTATACATAACAGCGGCCACAACAGAGAAGAAAAGCATGTGCTATCAGAAATGTTTTAATTTGTTGTGTTGGCAGGCTAGAAACACACCCACACAGGGCCGCAAAAAAGGCGGAGCAGCAGAAGCAGTCTCATGATGGAATACAAAAACAATTCCTGTGTGGCTCACACAGGTTCCTGGTATCTACCCTCAGAAATGGGAACACCGTGTGCAGTGTTGTGTTGCTGTGGCAATACGGCGCTGGTAGGACTCAAGTGCCACGTGTGTTGTGGACATTTGGGTCTGAGTCAGCTAAACTCAGTGCTGAATTCAGGTGATGTCTTCAGGGAAGCAAGAGTACAAGTGCAGAATGAGGGTTCTTGAAAATGCTTTGCACTTACTGATATTTTGGATGCATTTAAGTCACTGGGATAGCTCTGTTTTGTTTCACATTGACAGTTTTATGAAACTTAGGTGAAAAAACCTACTCTGCTGTCCTTTAGGTTTTTGCTACTACTTACAGAGGTAAAATAACACATACTTTTTGGTCTAGTCTTTGGGTTGTTAGTACTGTTGTACACAGGAATTCATCTTGTTTTACGTCACAGTGAGAAATTTTTCTGGGCTTTGAGGTATTAAAAATGAAGAAAAGTATCCAGATCTCTGGTCTGAAGAGCAGCACTGAAAAAGTAGCAGTCCTGACATCTGTGTTACCTGAGCACTCATACCATAAGGGATGTACCATTGCATTAAACATATGGACAGCACTTCTTTGGCTAAAAGGCTATTAAGTTTTGAAAAGAAAGTCATGATGTAATGTTAGCAGTACACTGGTTTGCTACTAAAGCCACAAAAATATGTTTGTTAATGTAAAGTAAAATAAGTAATCAATAAATGCTCCAGGCTTTATAAAGATACAACATACCTCATGTAGCTTTTGTACATCTCTGTTGGAGGTATAACTCATGTTCCCTCTGATACAAATATAAAAGAAAGCTAGCAAGGAATGTGTTAAAAACATAGCTACACACATATGAATGGGAGTGAGATTATGCAATTTGTAATTAAGATGATTATGAATCTAAAAGTGTAATTCAGTGAAAGTGTAATGAAGAAAAATGTCTGGCTTCTAGGGAAAACTGCCTTAGGGTCTTTAAGAAAATTGTTCATACAGATGTCAAGAGTCAAAATTGTTGGTATGGTAGACCTAAGAACAATGCTGAGTTATATTTCCCTGTGCAAAGCCTCTTGATGTGAAGGATCAGGAGTGAGCAAACCCTGGGTAATGGTACTGTGCACCTAGGCTGTGCTACATTCTCCCCAATTCAGTGGGAGCTGGGTTGGAGAGTCTGGCTACAAACAGAGGAAAAACATAGTACATGTTTGTTGTATTTTGGAGAGACCAGATAGTGCCAGCCACTGAGTAGAGAAGAGCAGAGGAAACCAGTGGTTTTTGGAATATTGGCTGAGTCATTCATAGTCCTGGGAAAGAGAGCACATGGCAGGAGGAACATCAGGGTGAAAGTCAGATTAAACACAGCATACAGATGAAGGCATGTATAATGGTTTATTTGAAATACCAACAAGGTGTAGTTGACCATATTCTAGCCTAGCATTCTTTTCATATAGGATTGCCTTTTCCTGCTGAACTTCATTTTACCTTTTTTTTGTAGAGATCATTCTTTTGTGTAGCGCTTCATGATGGAATAAAAGTCAGTTCTGAGATGCTGCTCAGATTTTAACCTGTTACAGTTATTACTGGTTTTAGTGGGAAGGTAAACTCTGTTCTCTGCTCTAGATTCTTCTTCCAAAAATGTAAATATATAGCAATAAAATTCAGACAGTGTGGTTCTCTGTGCAGGTGTTCATATGCCTGAGCCATTTGCATTATTCACCTAGAGAGTGAAAGTTTATTACATGAGAGGTTTTTTTTCTCATCTTTCTGCCAGAGATTCAGGTATAATATATGAATTTGTGATCATCTCTGATAAGAATATGAAATTGTGAGAAAAATGATACTTTTAAAAGCATTTTGCTTAAGTTTTGTTGAATGGTTTTTACAAGACAATATAGTCTAAATATTATCTTTTAAAAAATTAATGCAGTGCACATCAGTTAAACAAACACTTATGTGTTTTATTAAAAAACCGTAATCAAGACTGACAGTATAGTAAAATTTAAACTTGCACAAGTTATACCCATGTAGCCTCTTTCAGTATATTAACTTCATGATTCCAGTTGTTTAAGCATTCTGAGAATTAAAAATATGTGTGAAAATGTGCAGTAATATCTCAAATGCTGTGATGTTACTGCTGAAGCCAGTGCACCTCATGAGAAGGTATTTGCCTCCAACCTCTCTTGCTGCTGCCAGGGGCTGAAAGGGAAATGAAGCAGCTCTCTAGGATCCTCCCTAGAGTAAAGGCTTCCTCAGGGAGCACCTGCTCCACCATGGCTGCAGCTCCTGTCCCTTTGCAGGTTATCCTGACACACACCCTGGGCTGGGGCTGTATGGGACTGGGGCTGTATGGGACTGGGGCTGGCTGGCTGTCCAGCCCTGAGGACACTGACACCAGCTCAGGGGAGCATTTGGGCTGCCTGTGAAAATTAGCATTCAGGAAGCAGTGATGGCTCTGGACAGGATTCCCCACTACACCAAGTGATAATTCATGGCATTGGACAACTTGGGCATTAAATCTTGTCTTCAAGCGAGACCGGAATTTTCTCAAGCTGGGCACATCTTGCTTTTTGGCAAATAAGCACAGGTATTGCAATTCTGTATGAGAGTTTTTAAAGGTCTAAATCATACGTTTCTAGTAGGAACTCCTTGACTTGTATGGAGACTGATGAGGAAGTTGCAGTGTTTCAAATGTTATCCAAAGGACACCAGAAAATGGGCAAAGGTAATGGGAAACTCCCAGGAGTAAGCAGATGGATTATTGTATTACAGATGCTACTGGAAGGTTGCAATCAAGACAAAAATAAGTTCCGTCAGTTTTCTTTTTACTTGCTATTGCTAATTATAAGACTTATTTTCCTAATGCTGGCAGAAAAAGGTATGTATTTAACCTGACAAGATTCATGGTGAATAGATGAATATGTTTTCATAATCCATATGCCATTTTTCATAGACATGGGAATGTGAAAATGCAGCAAACAGTGAGAGAATGATGCAGCAAAATATGATGTAATTTTTCTATTTTTATGAACTTCATACACTTTAAGGCAGGATGAGTCTATAAATGTAGCTGTTCCACTGCCTTGAAATCTGGCACACAGCTTGTTGAAAGCTATTCAGATTTAGCTCCTACACTTGTTTTTTTTGTTCTTTCTAGAAAATAATTGAGCTTTCAAGCTATTGATAGGAGAGTGCTATTTTTCAAAATTTAAAAATAAAATTAGATTATTTTGAAAACATAAAGATAACATTAGTCAGAAAAGCAAAGAGGATAGGTGCATTCCAAAACAAGGTCAAAGTGTCTCAGCTGTTTCCTGTAGTACATTTTGCTCAAAGCATCATTTTTAAGTCATCAGGGATAATTTAGGGATTTCAAAGATTTAATGAAAAGAAATGCTGGTTGTTGTGAGATACATACATGTTGTGGCAACCATTCGTCTGTCTTTCCATTTTCTGGAGTTTCATGCAATGTAAACTCTTTTATTATTTGTTCTTAATGCCATGGATTTCTTTTCAGTAAGTCTGTACAAAATAAACTTCTTATGCTCTTGGAGAGACCTAGCTAGAAGTTTTTGTAATGTAAGGACTAAACACTTAATGGTTTACTTCACTGTAATTATGATTACAAGCTTCCCCTAAAGAAGCTTAATTTTCATATTAAAGTGATTTGCCATATGGTAGTAAGCAAGGGAATAGGCCTGTCTTTGTATCAAGTATTCTTGTATGACAAGGTAGTCAAGCTGCTTTCCAGAATGTTTGCAGAGTTCATGTTTAATATCACTGATAATATATAATCTCACATTACTATCATGATGTTAACTACTATATATTATATTGAGTATAACACAAAACTGGTAATGAATATAATTTACAAACATCTACGTGCACTATGAAGCTTAGGGATAAGAGCAACATGATTTAAAAAGAGATAAGACTTCAAAGAGCTTTTTCCTCCTTTTTATCATGTTTCTGATGAGCCAAAATACAGTCTTTAGCTATCTGTGAGCTGCTAAGATATCTAACAATGTCAGGTCTTATCTACTAGATAAAAATAAAACATAAAACTAAAGATTGTCTTGCACAGAAAAAAACCCCACAATGTTTTCTATTACTTTCTTATGTGATTACTTAGAAAGGCCAATTATTTAAATATCTTTTCCCATTTTTACAAGCATATAATAAATACATAGGCATCAAAAAGGTCTGGAAAAAAACCCAAACCAAACCCAGAGGAAAACCCAGACTTAAACAATGCTAAAATAATTAATTTCTTACAAGGCCAATTGGTCTTTAAAATATTAAGAGTGCTAAGGGTAGTAGAGAAGAGATTGAAGTTGACAGTAAAATTTGGGTGAAAATACCCAAGATCCTGAATGAAAGGTTTGATATTACTGGGATACCTTGACCCTTCCACTTTATATGAAGCCTCTTGAAAGAGCTGTGCGGTAAAGACTGAGTAGAAGTGCCTTCTTTCTCTAGGCAATATTTTCCCAGGGTAACATAATGTGTAGATCTGTTTTCTAACACTCCATAATCACAATTCATTGACTCCAAGTACAATAAATGATAGAACCCCTGGAATACATCAGCAATGTGGAAGGTGTGGAAGGTCAGTCCCACTCATTTTATGCTGGCTTTGGAGAGGTGATGGGGACAGAGAGTGCTTGTGAGGGTGAAGGGCGATGTGCTCAGTGCGTCCTGGTTTGTGGAGTTTGAAAAATTCTGATCTTATCAAAGGAAATGCAAGATTTGAATTACTATGGTGGCAAATAGAAAGAAGTTGGAGCCATGTGCCTTTGTACCGCACTGAAAGTATTTTCATATATTAATGTCCAAGAGTGCAGGATAACTGAAGGTATCCTTATTTCTACATAAGTAAGTGGTAGGACAAGTGGAAGTGTACCTGCATGGATAAACAGTAAAATCATACAATGGCTTGAGTTGGAAGGGGCCTTAAAGATCATCTGGTTCCTACCCCTCTACTGAGGGGAAAGTCAGGTTGGCCATCTAACCTGGCCTTTAACATGTCCAGGGATGGAATATCTACAACTTCTCTGGGTCATCTGTTCCAAGTGCCGCACCACCCTCACAGCAAATAATTTCTTCCTAATATCTCATCTAAACCCACTCTCACTTCAAAGCCACACCTTCTTGTCCTATCACTACATGCTCTTGTAAAAATTCCTCTCCATCTTTCTTATTGGCTCACTACTGGTACTGGAAGTCCACAGTTACATCAGCCCAAAGCCTTCTCTACTCCAGGCTGAAAAATACCAATTCTCTTAGACTTTTCTTGAAGAAGATATGCTCCATTCCTCTAATCAACTTTGAGGCCCTCTTCTGCACTTGCTCCGGGCTGATGTCCTTCCTGTGCTGGGGACTCCAGAGCTGGTTGCAGTAGTCATGTGTGAGTCTGACATTTCTGAGTCTAAAGTTTTAGCCTGTCAGTAGTGTTGAAATTTTCCCAAGGGAGAATTCCTCGGGAAGTTTTCCTTTCTCAAAATAATCTGTGTGAACAATTCTCATTTTCTCAAAGCTGGTGCCTTTGTGTTTCTCTGGTTTGTCCAATGGAATTAGAGAGGTGTCATTCCTGTTCACCAGTCATGCTAAGTCGAAACACCTTATAAAAGGTAGTAAGATTTAGACAATAGAGCCTTCTTTTGCTATTTGCCTTCTGAAGTATTTTGGAGTCTTTTGTGTCCAACAGTGACACTCGTGGTGGTGTTTCATGAGGTCACTACACAAGTATTAGAATTTAGTTTCCTTTTATCTCATAACTGTTTACCAAGGTGTCAGTTCCTGCTTATGACAGTGTGTGCTTGGTTGCTTAGAGATATCTTTCTTTTGGATGTATCACTTCTTCTTACAATATGGTTAGACTGACTTTGCTTTACTTTTTGGCCTCTATAACATTACAGATTTCAAACTGCACCATGTGCAGGAGAGGTTTGCCTGTGGCCGATTTTAATGAGAAAAAGAGCTCCTCTGTTTCTAGTGATGACATGGCCCATTGCAGTAATGATTTGTTTTATTGCAAACTACTAGAACTTAAAGACCATTTATGGCTAAAAGAGTTAGGTCACTGGAAGTATGCAGACAATAAAAATGTTATTGCTCTGTTGGTGCCTTTTACTGTTTGTTAAGA
The DNA here is from genome assembly GCA_013397195.1 of Hylia prasina. NCBI lineage: Eukaryota > Metazoa > Chordata > Aves > Passeriformes > Sylviidae > Hylia > Hylia prasina. Next base: position 258,783 of record VYXD01005954.1, read on the forward strand.
GAAACACTACTCTTTCATTTCCCCCCGAACATTTAGAGCATCCCTAATTATATCATTGCTCAAGCTACAACTGCTGTTCTCAACGTCACATAAATCTTGCACTAAATTGATTTGTGACTGAATTGTGAAAGGGATCAATGGATTCATTTGCACTGATTTGCCACTCTGTTACTGAGAACGTGTCTGTACATGTGAAGGATGGGATTATCTGTGTTGATTCATAACCTCACAGATGTCTTAGAAGCTGGAGTGTACCTGGGATAGAGGGAAAAAGAATGGGGGAATTAAATTGGATGCTTTGTTTGATCTTGCTACTCCTATGATTGCTAAATCTCCAATGTGATGGAGTGAGATGCTGTGTTGTCTCCAGCATTTTGTTCCCAAAAGCACTGTTAACTCCTTGGAGAGAACACCTTACAGTTTTCTACAGCAATGACATGACATTCTCAAGTATCATAAACAGTCTGTTACTGAACAAATGGTGGCTATGCCTGAAAGCTCTGTTTTCGTGTAAGGCAAGGTCCTTAAAGAATGAAGTTCAGGTGTGAGGACTAAAATCTGCTACCCTTAATAGTATCTGCTTTTGTTACATTATATGGGACTGGTTCACCCTGTTAGCAAAGAAAACTGACATGATGACTATTCTCAGTGTGCATGAATAAATTATGTAGGACCAAGGCCTTAGACAGTAAAAGTTTTGCAAAGAAATATGTTTTTCCCGTGTTTTGTATAGTCTGGTATACACAACACCCATAAGATTATGGTTTTCTGAATGTCACTCTGCCAATACAAAGCCATTGCTTATGCTGCAAACCTGTCTCTGCTTTATCAGTGTCATCAGATCTGTGTCAGCAGAATGTCTTTGCATAGGGATAGTGTCTGTGAGTACACCTCTGTCACTTCAGCTATACCACTGGAATAAAACCACAGACTGAGGTGGATTTTTTTTTCCTGGATGTAATTTTTCCATACCAGTGTTTTAACCCAAGGGGTAAGGTTAACCAAAGAACTTGCAGCCTGACATGTTGTTCCTGTGTTGCCAGTCTGCTATTACTACTATCAGAGGGGAAGTGCTACATAGAGAAAAAGGCTTCTAGATTTTAACAGGCACTGAGAGCCATTCCTTGTTTGGTAAGTGTAGCTCTACAAGAGATTGGTCTGTCTCAGCGCTCTGCTAAAAAGATTGTTTTATAAGATTACAGTTTATGTTTACAAGGATGATTTTATTTTGTGAGTCAGAGGGAATAAGGGCCAAGCTTTGGCACAATGACAGCACAGTTGCTTCCATATAGCATGCTGTAAAGCATACCTTCTGAGCAGATGGACATAATTTTGGTTAACATGACTTTGAAAAGGACAGGCCTTACCCTCACCCCATGCTTGTTTCTGCTTGAAAGAGTTGTAGGAACAGAGGCAAAATTGAGCAGATGACTGAGAAGAAAGGTGGTAGTCCAGGAGTCCTATCTGTGTACAGGTGTGTGATTTACGATCACCTCTTTTGGGCCCTGGATATTGTCCATTTGCTACCTAACACTAACCAGTGTTAGGTAGCAAATGCTGCTCAAGGATCTTGCAAGCTTTTCTGACATCAGTTTTTGCATCATCAGGTCTTGCTTATGTCTGCTTACACAGCAAATATTCCTTTCTGGAGGTTATTTGCATAGAACAATGTGTCCAGATTTTGGTGGAGATTGGCTAGGCTCAGAGAAATGGGTTTATTTTGTGCTGCTGTTTTTGTTTTTGTTGATTTATTTTGGTGAAAAAAATTGGGATTGAAGAATGAAAACCTCCATGAGGAAAAGCAGAACAGAGAAAGAAATGGAAAAAATGTGGGGAGAAAAGGGGCACATTCTTTAAGCTAAGGAGCCAATTAGGCATTGAAATTGTGCATAATAATGAATTCAGAAGCAGGTAGGATTGCAGCAATGAGATTGGAGAGGTGATGAGGAGGAACAGATCAAATCCCAAGAGAGGAGCTGAGTCAGATGTCATGTTCCTGTGATATGAACCTGCCCATTTTGTGTTTTTTTTCAGGTGTGGCTGTCTGATCTTCAAACATCTGTGGTACTGAAGTTCTGTGATCCTCCACAGACACATTGTCTTTGCAGCTCCTACAGCACCTGGCCATTGTGCACCACTACTGTTCCAGTTTCAGGGTTCAGGAGCATGACCTGCAATGTACACCTTGTCAGGTGGGTCATTCGTACATTGTTTGTGTCAAAAGACATACAAAGAAAGTAGGAAAGAGAGATGCAGCACCTGAATGCTGCTCAGTCCAAATCAGACAAAAGAGTGTTCTACCAAAGATCGAGTACTGCTCAGCAACATCCCGAGCAGCCAGAGACAGCACGAGGGAGAGACCTCCTTTGGTTACCAACAGCCTCTTTCCAATTCAAAAATAAGTACTGAATGCTGTGACTCAGAGTTGTTTACAATGCAGTTCACAACATGAGGTAGGAACGCCTGTTGTCACCATGGGCAGAAATTTTACATCTCTAAGCTGGCCGGTTAGAAATATTTCCTATAAAAATGTTTCAGGAGTAAATATGTCAAAGACATTTAAACAGTCAGGCACTTTGATAACAAGTAAGGTTACCAGACAAAGAGACTTTTAAAATTTGATTTGTCCCCAGTTAATGCTGACATGAGAGAAAGCTGAGGTGAAAGCTATTCCTATTTTTGTAGGCTTTGTTTGCTTGTTTGTTGTTTGTTTTTGTTTTTTTTTAGAACTACAAATAATACCACATAAACTAAGACTATGAACTGCTTGATACAAGGGTAACAAGGTGCAAAGTGTGAAAAAATTGTAGCAAATTGCAACTGATGTAATCATGGTTGTAACATAAGTAATTAATGCCCCACTCTGCTGCTCAGCATCATCTGTGGGGGCAAGCAAGGAAAGGAAGGAAATCTTACGGACTAATTCTGCCTAGGGATATTTGCAGTCCTTAGGGCTCGATGGTAGTTGTATGAGTACACAACAGCTAAAATCTGTCCAGGAAGTAGCTATATGCAAAATTATTTGGCCATCTCTATAGGAAGGTGATGAAGTTTTCTTTGGACTATCTTTTAATGTTGTCTTCGAATGCTTAGTTTTAATGCTGTTTCTGACATTTTCAGAAGTTGTGTTTTAGCAGAAAGGACAGGCATTCGAGGATCTGTGTGTGCCGGTAGTGCAAAAAACAGCAACTCTGGCTGGCTTCAAAAATACTACTAAGTTGATGCTTCCTGTCTCCCATCCCTGTTCTTTCTCCCTGAAATTACTTTGCTTCCTGCTGCAAACTAGATTTTGTGCCATTCATAATAATAATAATAAAATGACACTAATTGCTATGTGTAGTGGATGTTCAGAATTGAGCCTGAGAAACTGAGTGTAGGCTGTATAAGATACCAAACATAGAAACTTTGCAAACAGGGTAAATCAGAGTCAAGAAAATGTTATATAACAGAGCATGAGTGGTAGCTTAGAGCCTTCATTTTCATTCACACCCACAATTTGAGCTCTTTCACAGAAGGATTCTTACTGGGAGGTAATCCTTTATAGAAAATTAATCAAAAATATGCCATCCTTCTGATGTTAACCATGGCAGATAATATCAAAATAGAAAGTCTGTTCAATACAGCCTTTTCCTTAAGTGTCAAGGACACGTTAAAAATATCTAGTGACACTTTAAAAATATATATATTTTTAAATGTAGGATGTAATATGCAACTGTGGGTAAGTAGTCATTCACATGAAATTAGAGTGACAGTTTTGAAGGCACCTAAATGACCTGGGACTCAAAATCTGGTTGTTCAAATGTGGTGGGGATACCTGGGGCCTCGTGGGGCTCGGCAGACATTCCTGCTCTGTCTCTCAGAGCAGAGCCTTGTAGTGGAACCTCCGGCTTCCTCAGGAGCAGAAAAAGCTTTGCTGTGGCTACACAGCCTGGAGACTGAGCTCTTTGGCTTCAGTGATGATAATTTGTGATAATTGCAAAGCCGCTCTGGGGTTTGGAATTGATCCTCACTTGAGATGGTGTCCCTGTGCTGGCTTCCAGGGTTAACACGCTGCAATGCACTCAATGTAGCGTTGCCCCTAGTGTCTAATACCAGCATATGGTTTGGAATGGGTTGAGTTTCACAGAAAACTGTTATTAGGTGTTTTTCAGATCATAGCTCTTGTAGATATGTGCTCTAAACCTCTCTGGGGCAGCAATATCGCAGGGCTTTGCTATTTCTAAAACCTGCTGGAAATGAGGGCGAAAGAAATGAACTCCAGGACGCACCATGGAAGATGGGATTCCCCAGAAGAAGGCGGCCGTTCGGCAGATGCTGCTGCGGCGGGGAGGAGCGGGAGCATCCCGGGTTCCCTGCCCCGGGCACTCGGGGGGCCGCGGGCATCCCCCGGCTCCCAGCTCGGCACAAGGAGCCTCTGCGGCCCCAGCCTGCGCGGCCAAGGCGCGGATGGGCAATGCGTCAGAAGCCCTGCGGCAGCGATCCCCTGGGAGTCGTGGCAGGCAGCAGGAACCGAGCAGGACGTCTGGAGTGCCCTGATGGATGCCAGAGAGAAGCCGTGCTCAGTCCCTGCCTGCTGCGAGGGCAGAGGCTGCTTGCTGGTCTGGACAAAGGTTGGCTGCTTAATTTTGTTCTGCTGTTGTTACTAAAAGTCCACATAAATCTTGTGCAGTGCTTGGTGTCCTTTTGAAAAATGCTTTGACCCCCAAATCTAATAATGTTGCCTGAGTAGTTTTAAGGAAAAGAAATTTAGAAAAAAGCATTGGGAAACTGAACAGTATTAAAAACTGAAGTCACTAATTTCCTAGTCTCTCTAAATGTGCGTATGGTGATAGTAGCAAGCTGCTTATTCAACGGAAAGCATAAGGATGTGCAAGAAAATAAGATCCTTGCCTAGCAGCAGAAAATAGCTCCTGCTGTGGCAGTGAATGGGGAAAACAGGAGTGGTTCAGGGTTTGTGTCTGCCCTTTTCCTTCCCTTCTGCAGCCCATTGAGACACATGAAAATTGCTCCCTTACCAGTGTCTGAGGGAAGACCTCATGGTCTGTCTGAAAAATCTGCGCCCGTGGAAGTGTCCATGGTATTGGCTTGAGAAACTCAAATTTTGGCTTTTCTTTAGACAATAAGTGCACGATGTTACACCCTTCAGCAGTTTGTTCTTTAATGTTTTTTCATCTTCTTCAATCTTAGTTAGTGATTCTCTCTCTTGCCAGAAACAAGAAAACAAATAAATGTTATAGCTGTAATGAAAGGTCTGAAATTCTGAGATTAAATGAAAAGCAGGCTTCAGGCTGAACTGTATCCCTCATAAAGTATATGAACTCAATTTCATGGCCTATGCCTGCCCATTCAGTATCTTTAATATCACATTGGCCTCTTCTCTTGCCTGTGTCTTATGCTACTTGCCTCAGGAAGTGTGTTTGAAATTCCTTGTAATATAAATCCAGATAATTGATCTTGTGGCTAATAATTAATTGAAGATGGAAGTAGGAATGAGTATAGAGTGAGATGGGGTCAGCTTAGTATTTATCTCAAATCAAAATTAGAGTAAATTTTTTTTCCACTGAAGCTTTGGTGTGGGTATTGAGGTCTTCTGTGTCTTATTGCAGAAAACAAAATGAATAAATTAGATGTTGCTATTCATTTTGTTTCTGAATTGGAGTTAATTTAGGAATGCAAAATGAAAGAGGTCTCAGTGATATATATGGTTTGAGCACCTGATACTTCTGCTTCTGAGGGAGGTGAAACTACAGTCAGAAAAAAAGAGACTTCTTTTGGAGCAGAGGGTATCTGGTCAATTGGGATTATCTGAAATGGGGAGTAATAAATTTAGGGGTCAGACATGAAAATACTACTTTGGTATGTCATTGTGGAATAGTTTCTCTCAAGTTACTCATGTTGAAAACATTACTAACCTCTATGGGATTGGACTGCCATTGAATACACATTAATAATGGTCTCTTGTAGGGAACCGGCACAGCAATTAAGAAAAAAGGATGGAACAAATTTATTTGAATTTATTTCTTACATATTTAATAGCGTAATTAGCAGAAATTTTAAATGACAATAAACAGTGGGAAGATTTCATGTAGCTGAAACTAGAGAACAGACTATCACCTGCCTGGCTCAACTAAGGACTATTGTTGCCACTGCTGAAGAAGCTCTTGCAAAACTAAAATAGGAATACATCTTTTTTTCCAGAAAAAAAATATATGAACTTTTTGTTTAGAGCAAAAGCACACACATACACAGGGGAAATGCATACAGGGCATGCATGCTAATTTTGCACCTGGGTAGAACAATTTGGGATACAGATGTGTTTCATGTGATCTGCAGGGGCTGATCAGTGTGTTCATGGTTGCTGAGTGTGTGTGTGCATATGAAGAGACATCCTTATTATATATAAATTCTACCCTATTTCATTATTCCAAAATGAAGTTTTCCTAATGGGTGAAATGCTTCTGGTCTGTGTCTAGTCTAGCATATTAGTTGTTTTGTTACTTTATAGCTTTTTTTGGTGTTTTTTTTGCCTGAGTGGATATAGGAATAATGACCATAATTATTACCATTTAATAAATACTTTAATAAGTCATCATCATGTTTTTTCCTTTTGTATCACCATGTAATTTCTTTTTATCTGTGTAGAGTTTGTGTCTTTTTCCATCCTTCCTTTTCCCCTTGATAACAAAAACCTTTGTCTTAATTTTCCACAGTTACTGCATGTGATACAAGATTTGCAATGCCACAAACACAGCCTGTTACCCAAAAACCTCTTCTGCAGGGACTCCAGGACTCAGTCTTTGTACAGTTTTTTGCATTGGCTGTCCTCTAATACTACCTGCTCAGCTCTGCAGAAGCTCTTAACTCTGCTCTGCTCAAAACCAGCTAGAATTTAGGAAAGCTTATTAAACTTCCTAGCTCGATGGTGTTTTATTTGAGCTGATAAATACTGCAATAACAAAAAATGAAGGCTTTTAAATTATTGCTTTTGGATAGGATGTCTTTCAGTTGCTTCTCTTTTTCAATGTTTTTGCCTCTGTGTTTGTTTTTTTTTAGGTTTTCCCTTTGTTCAGAGTTTAGTGTAATGTCTGCAAAGATAAAACATAAGTGCACACACTTTCAGGCATCAGAAGAATTACATTTTATTTATTAAATATTTATTCTAATACAAAAAAGTAGTTTCCTTGTCATTCAACAGCCTTGTTATTCAGTGGTGTCCTATAGATAATTAGGCTTCACCTGTACTTGTGAACAAGACTGGGTGAATATATACTTGGGCACTTATCTGTGATAATTCATACTATTTAATTATGAACTTGCTTCCCTGCACAGGTAAATGTCTTTTCCTAGAGAAGTGAAAAACCTTTAAAATTTATTTTTAAACAATTAATCATTTTCCCGTTAAGAATAACACTGTCATCGTATTTTGAAGTTTCTACATGCACATTTGCTTCTGTAGAACCATGCTGTTTATTCAGTATTTCCAGTGATCATACAACAAAAATCCGTTAGAACAGGAATGGTGTTCAACAACTTAAAGAGTGTTCTGTCATTAAACAGTGAGTGTAGGTTTTCTTCTTTTTGATTTCTGACTCCTTTGAGACACTGTTATGTAGGGCAATAAAAGCTTCCCTATGAATTGAGAAGCTGAGATCTTCAAGATAAACTCCTTAAAATTACCCAAAATATGGAAATTGATTCTATGGTCTAACTACACAGTAAAGCCTCTACCAAGAAAGAAAGGTCTTGAATTTACAGTATATTTCCTAGACCTCATTACTTTCTGTGTGGACACATTTACTGTATGTGAATAATGGCTCTGGATAAATCAGAGGTGGCGAAGTAATGTTCATATTTATTGTGGTAAAATCTAGCTAAAATCTTGGGGGGGGTGGCGTCTATGTACATCTTAATTCATCATCCCTTACAGGCTCATTTATTGATTTTATTAGAGTCATAGAGACAGTGGGTGCTGGAAAAGTGAAGCATTTGCCTGCTTCTCATAGAACTGGATTCCACAGCAATTGATTTGTTTCTGTTGGTTAACCCCCCAAAATCAACTTTGTGGTTGATTAGAAAAGGAAAATATAACAAATTAAAAAATAGATTTTGACTAAAATCTTTGTTACTTTTGAATCCTTTTCATAACTTCTTACTACATCTCAACTTCTTGTTAATTGCAGATTGAATTACAGTCATGTATTGGCAGCAATCAAAACTACATTGACATGAGTTGGTAAAATAAGAAGAGCATTTTCCACATAGCTGCTGTTGCACCCCTGGTCTTCAAGAAAGATCTATAAGAAATTTTCAAAATGACACTAGGAACTATATCTTTAAATTTTTCTTTATGGAGTTCTTTTTTCCCCCTAGTATTTGATAGAGATACTAGTTGTATATTATTGGAGGTGAATCTTCTTCCTTTGGAGTGAGTTTAGGCTACTGGGAGAAAAACTTCATCCCAATATGAAAGAACTCTTTTATAGAGAAAGTGGCCTGATATTTTGGCCAGTTATTCTTTCTGCCTTAAGAAAAGTCCAGGGATATATAAGAATAAATCCTGATAAGATAAGCAGATACTGCAGCATCAGTATCTATTGATTGTTTATACTATACTAACAAACTTATTCAAATCAAACCACTTAAGGCTTTCCACTCCTTGAAAAGGTGAGAAAGTACAGGAAACAAGTTGAAGAAAATTCAACAAATGCTTGACTAGAATTCAGCAGGCCTGGGTGATATTAAGGCCTTCCAGAAAGTAGAGATGCCAGGAAAGCGTTTTTCTCTTTGGTTGCATCAATTCTAATAATCAAACACAAATTCTTGCATGACTAGTACAGAAAGATGGTTTTCATTTGTCTTCTTAGATTCAGTTATGGTAATCACTGTACTGCTTATGCCCCTGTGTGTTTGATTGATTGCTCTCTGCTCCTGCTGTTCTGTGCACGGAGAGCCCTGACATTTGATGAAGCTGTCTCAGTTTCAGGGTGGACTGAGAGGGAGATTTTGAGGTCTTTGCTACAATATGCTTCTAGTTATAATCATCTTAAAGAAGCCTAAGGCAAATGCTGCAATGAATATGGAAATAAACAAAGAAAAAGGTATACTGCTTGATTTAGAAGGAACTCATTACCTGTATGTGCAGCACCAGAACCCAAAGATCTCTAGGTTAAGATCCTGATGTGTAATGCAAGGAACATTTCCAATGTGCCTGGTGTGTACACTCGGAGCATTTATGGAAGATCATTGCTCTGACAATACCACAGATTCAGAATGACATTTCTCTGTCTGGAAAAAAACAATTTAAAGTTCTATTTAAAGGCAAATAGTAGATTCATCTCAGACCTCGTGGACGTGCATGAAGAGTGGGATGGTGCTTAGACATGCCATGAATGCATGATGCCATCTCTTCATTACATTTCAGTTGGGACTGGTGATGAATAATTTCTGATATGGATGATATCATTGCTATTTAATTTCACTTTTGATTATTGCCTGTATGGTTTTTGAACCCTATTGAGAACAAGTTAAGTCCCATGAAATTCTGGCATTTTACTGCTCACAAGTAGGGGAGAAAACTGCTTTTTTTTCAGTTGAGTGCAGTGTGCAGCAGGTAGCAAGAAGGCTATCTATTTAAAAGGGCAGCGCCCTGTTGGGCTGAACATTTCCTCTGTGTCTCATCAGGAGGCTGCAAGATGCATTTTTATCCTTGTCATCTATCACCAGGAAGGATGATGCCTTTCTCTCTTTTAACCATAACTGAACCATAGAATATAGCTTTTTTACTTTTTGCCAAGTAAAATTATTGGGAAATATTTCCAGATCCACTGAACATATTCAGTTCCAAGGTCTTGTTTGTTTTTTTTCCCGGTATATTTTCTGTCGCTTTAGTGCGGGGAAAATAAGAAAACCAAATGTAAACCAGGAAAACAATAGATGAAGAGGGCTGCTTCGGTTAGAATGTCTGCAGGATGGGGGATGTCAGGGATCAGAACATGCTGGAGGCAGTTTTAACACCCATCTCTGCAGAGCTGGAGCTGCCTCCAGCACTGCCTCTTGAAGAGCCCAGACATGTCACCATCTCTTCCAGCTTGCCATTCGCATGTGACTCGACCTCAAACCAAAGGTTGCTGTGTACAGTTGTGTGCGTGTTTCTAGGAAATGTGTGATAAAAGGTAGGAGTTCATGGTTTGCCTCTGGAGTCTTGTAGTGCTGGCATGAAATTAATACTGGATTCTGCACCTAGGACAGAGCAATGCTGGGTGTAAGTACAAACTGGGAGAGGGGTGGTTGGAAAGCAGCCCCACAGAGGGGGCCCTGGAGGTGTTGGTCCGCAGCAGGCTCAGTGTGGGCCAGCAGTGTGTGCCTTGGCAGCCCAGAGGCCAAAACCCATCCCAGCGTGCATCCAACCCAGCATCACCAGCTGGTCAAAGAGGTGGTTATCCTGCTGTATTCGGGACAGGTGAGGACTCACCTCAAGAGTTGTGAACAGTTCAGGGCTCCACAGTTTAAGAAGGATGTGAAGGCTCTTGAATGCTACCACAGGAGGGCAACAAAAGTGATGAAAGAGCTGAGAGGCACATCATGCAGCTAAGGAGCTTGGCTTGTTTAGCTTGGAGAGAAGGAGGCTGAGGGAAGACCTCATTGCTCTCTACAGCTTCCTGAGGAGTGGAAGTGGTGAGGGAGGTAGTGAACAGAACAGCTGGAATAGCCCAAAGTTGTGCAGGGAAGGTTTAGACTGGACATTAGGAGCATTTCTTTTCCAAGGGGGTGGTCAAACACTGTAAAATTCTTCCTGCAGAAGTGGTTGGTGTGCCAAGGCTGTCAGTAGTTAAAAGGCATTAGCACATTGCCCTTAACCACAGGCTTTAGTTCTTTTCCATCCCTGTACTGCTCAGACAGATAATCGCTGTACGTCCCTTCCAAGGGAAACACTCTCTCCTTCCACATCCCAGCCAAAGGGACAGGAACAATGTCTCCCAGTAGCTGACAGAGCTGTAGCCTTTGCTGTTATTTATATGACTGATCTGTTGCTATTTGTCACAGTCATTTTGGCACTTTGTCAAGGCTGCGTGTAGGGGTGTACGTGCATGTTTGTGTTTTGGTAGGCGTCTCCTTTGCTTTCTCCAGCATCATTGTATCAGTGTTCCTGCGACTGAAACAAGCGTGCAGCTGTACTGGGTTTAATTTAGCTGTAATATTGAAATGAAAGAAAAGATGCACCAAACCCAGCAATATTTTTAAAGTATCCATTTTTGTTTCACTGTTATTCTTGTCAAGATGTGGGACTTATCAGTGATGCAAAGCCACTTAGCATCACTTTAACAGCCCTAAGCTTGCTCCTGGGACTTGAATGTATCTATCACAAAGCCTGATGCTACACAGTGCAGTCACAATGTTTATAGCAAGAAAAGACAGTGTCTCCAGCTCTCTGCTTATTAATTGAGTTATAATGGCATGTTAATGATGCTGTGCTGCTCCCAGGGCTGAAGCTGGATGGGTGGCTGAGGGATCCCACCAGTGCTCTGGACTGTGTTGGAGAGACGTGTTCACAGATTCAGCAATGTGACTGGTGATGGAGGGAAACTGGGAGGGCACAATTGCACCCACTGAATTATCTATGCCTTATCCAACTTGTGCCAAGTGAATAACTACTACTGAAAAGTGCATTGAAATCCTGTCTGTCTGAAGCTGAACTGAGTTCAGCTAATTCCCAGATTTAGGTCTGGGATTTGGTGTGATTTCAATGAAGGCCCCAACACTTAGACCTACGTCTGTGCTGCCATCAGAGACATTTCATGGGTTACAAAGAGTGTCTTGCCTGCCTCTGATCAAAAGAGCTTCATTTTCAAATTTAGAAGAAAAAAATAACACCTAGAACTGTTGTAGATGGGAGGATAAAGACTGCCTGCAGCAGTGTGGTCAAACTATGGAAACAGTGGGTTTGAGAGTCAGGAGTGAAGCCAAGACAGCCTCTCAATCCAACTGTTTTTGTTCTCCTGTTACCAGCATAACATGCTGTCCCGTATGTTCTTTTTCTTACTTGTATCTGGTTCTTATGCCTCCCACTCACAAGCTGCATTTCTTAAAAATAGAAACAGGATTCTCATCCCAGGTTTAGTGATATGGGAATGAATGGCAAGTTCATTGGGCCAAGCAGTCCTTGCTGTGACTGTTTGCTACTATGGATTTAGGCAATGATTATCCCTCCCTCTTTTCATTCTGTTTGGCTTTTTTTTTTTTTTAAATACCAGGGGAGACGGTATGGGAAATAGTAACTTCAGAGGAGGCCTGAGGGAAGAGGTAGCTGCACTTTATAGCTGGTTGTATTTGCTTGCAGTTTTGTTCAGATGATATTTTTGAAGATCTTCACAGAGAATGTAAGATATCTCCCCCAATAAATTCCTGTCTCCATGAATTCTCTTACATAAAAAACCTGAATGGGTTTTTTTAAGCTATCTGAAGACTGGAGGCTGTGCTTCAGCCCCTGTTCCTTAAAACATGGATGCTGGGCAGGTTTGCATAGCAAGTTGTATGTGGGGCTGTTTCCCAAGTTCAATTGTAGAGCTCTAATACCTAAGCAGCAGCAGCTGGAGGGTTTTGCAGCCTTCTAAAGTAGGGGAGAGAGGGGTCAGCCTGCTTTATGCAGTGCTGCAGGACTAAATGGGAGGCAAACCATAGTGGAACGTCACCCTAGAAAACTATCTCATCTGGCAGCTGCTTTCAACAAGGGCAGCCCAGAAGTTGCCTGAAGACTTATCTCTGGGATTTGCTGTTGCTCTCTGTTTTAGAGACACAGATGTTCAGCCACTGGGCTGCCACCATTAGCTGTTCAATGTAAATATTGTGCTGTGTTCAGTCTGCTTCCCAGGAAAAGGAGACGAACTTCAGTATTCTGAGCTGGGCAGTGGGAAACGAGCACATCAGGCCAAAGTCCTTGGAAGGCACAGTGTGTATGAAGCCTTAAACAGGTCCTGACTTGTCCACTTCAGTTACGATTTCTAAGCCCTTTGGTGGCTTCAATGGTGAGATTATCTCATACATCAAACAAGTTGTGGGTACATCTTGAGCACGACTATAGATATGTAATTGTTAAACATGACAGTAGTATGTATAGTCCATTTGTGGATGTTAAGTATTATTGTTATTATTATCATGAAAGCAGAAAAAACAAGATCTTTCCTCTTAGAAAGAGGGAGTGGCAACAGGCATTTTTGTGTTTCTTCAACTAGCTAAAATATCACTGCCAATGAAATTCTGTTTGCAGAACATATATATTTAATGAATAACTTTGCTTTCCTAGCCAGAATACTGGAAAAGCGTGATCATGTACAATTCCAAAAATAAATGTATAAAATACCTGTGAGCTCTCTTAACTGTCACTTTGTATTACTGAAAAGCTGACTGCTCTGTTCATGTACTGTGCAATGACGTCATCTTTACTCGCTCTTCTACAAAAACAGGGACACCAAATTCCCTTATTTACACAGCCTTGCACTTTTCAAAGATAAAAGAGCTCTTCATAGTTTGGCTAGACTTCAGCTAGGTATTTCTTATGAGCATTCTCTTGTACTGAAAATAAATAACCATCCAGTGACTTGAGATGAAAATCTGTGAGCCAGCAGGTACATCTTGTAGTGTACATCCTATGTGCCTTCCTTATGGTCATGACAGCCCCTCTTTCTCTGATGAAGGTGGTCACAGACCCACTAATCCTATGGATTAAGCCTTTAATTTTAACCTTTCAGATGAGTAAACTGAGGTGCATTTCTGATATCTGACAGTGTCATCCCAGCTTCACTGGCAGTAACTCATTTTTGCAGCATTATATTACAAGATCAGTATTGGTATATAAAACCTCCTCTCACTTCAGTATAACAGGGTTATGATTGCTTGTGTGGAAACAAATCCAACTCATTTTAAGAGCTGTCATTGGATCAGAGGTGTAGGAAGAAGAAGGCAATTTTCAAGCTCAGGAAATAAAGATGTTCCAAACTTTTTCTTCCCAGATTCTTCCCTTGCCTCAGTTTTTCTGCTCGATTTGTTCACACAGTTGAAAAATTTCTGAAGGAAGATTATCTGAAAGTGCCTTAAAAAGTGTGTCTGGAAAGGATTGTACTGTAGTTTGCTACACACAGTGTGCAGCCCAACATCAGAACACTCTCTCTCTGAACAGTAGACCTCATGTCGTTGGAATGCCTCTCTAAAACCCAAAACCAGTAAAGAAAAGAATCAGTGGTCTAAAGCCTTAAAAAACTGAACTGGATCAGAACTGAAAATTTCTTAGATATCTTTAGAAGTAACTGAAAGATAGAAAATTAGATATTAATTGTACTTTGCAATCTACAAGCAAGTCAGAGTTTTTTCTTTAAGACTGTTTGTCCGGACTTCCTAACTTCAGAGACTCAGATTTGTAAATTGTGGGGTTTTCCCCACTTACCTGGGAACTGGGAGAAAGATGTGACAGAGTGTGCCCTCAGAAGGCAATTCCTCTGCTCTTGTGGATCCCTGTAGTTCCATAAACTCTTCCAATTGAATTACACAAGGGAGTATCTTGATTTAATATCTTAAGCCTGTCTCTCTGACTCTCCTGATGCTCTCAGTGTTTTTCAGACTGCTAAATAAGATATTAAATTTTAGATTAAGACTGAGCTGAGCTGAGCTACTGGAACCTGTACCATTTACATCTTAGCTTCTCTCCAGGCAGCAACTGACAGAATGAGAGGACAGTCTTAAACTGTGCCAGGGGAAATATAGGTTGGATATTAGGAAAAAGTTTTTCATGGAAGGAGGGATAAAGTACTGGAATGATCTGCCTGGGGAGGTGGTGGAGTCACCATCCCCTTGATTTAAAGAAAGACTGGATGTGACACTTGGTGCCATGGTTTAGTTGAGGTGTTGGGGCTGGGTTGGACTCGATGATCTTGAACATATCTTCCAACCTAGTGATCTTGTGATTCCGTGAATTCTCTTGATAACAGTAATTCTCTCAGTAACAGAAGCCTATTAAAATCTGCTAAATATTTTCACCTTTTCCATGGCCATTTCTTCTTAACTTATGTTTCATGCAAAGTTAATATGAAGCTGTGAATGAATTTTTCTCATGCGTTGTAACCAACACCGTAAGGCTGCATCCTCTTGTTTCCCAGCATCTCTGGCCTCCACTTAAATCATACTGTGTATTGTGACCAACAGAGATCAAGTCCTGGATCACTTTTTAATTTTTTTTTTTTATGTAGAGTCCTCAAATACTTATTACAAGATCACTTCCTTTTAGTGCCCTTAGTTACTTGAATATTACACACTGATGGGAGCTGGGTCATGCTCTGCATTAAAGCTATGTGTTGCAATCCATTTTTTTCCAAGCTGCCTTTGAGGCTGAATCTAAACCAGTCTGCCTTTGCAATAACATGTTTCTTCAGCTGGAAATGGATAGTTCAAATCAAAGTCCAACATAGTTCAAGCCTTGAATATATGTACCTATTAGCAGTCATATAGATATGTTATTCATAATATCATAATATTCATAATATTTCCTAATATTTTTATCTGTTTCTGCTCTGGCATTGCCTTGTTTCCTCCACAGCCTGATTGTACAAATTAAACTATTTTTTATGCTTTTTTAGAAATACTACAAATAATATGTCATTAGAATTCATGTATGTCCAAATGCACACATAGGACAGCATGAATGCCAGTTTGATACCAGTTTTGGTTCATTTTTTTAAAACCTCCCTGGCTTAGACTATGTCCTGAGGGCACAGTTTAGTTGTTACAATAATGCATATCTGAATTAAGACTGAAAGACACTGAAAGACCATTGGATTTTCTTGATTCAAGAAAGGTTTTATTAAAGCAGAATGAATAATTCACAAGAGAAGACACATTAAATTTATTTTGCTGTGTGTTGTATTCATCTATGAAGAGCCCATGAATTTATTTGGATTTATTAATTATTTAAAATTGTTTTCAGAATGAAAGCTTTAGGAAGCTGGGGAAGAATCCAGACAGACCTTGCCTGGTTATTTGAAAGGAATAAGTAAATAATTTTGTTTCTTTGGGTCAGAAACCATCTGTTTTCTCACTGATTAGGTGCAATTCCTGTTGCAGTTTCCAAAGAAGAGACTGTGCATGAACGGACATACAGGCATCTCCAATAGTGTTAGGGTATAATAATAATTTCTGAACTGCTACCCCTTAAGTAATTTTATAGTAATTGCTGGCTTTGTAAAGTGATAAACACTGTGAGTTTTGATTTTTTATGAGGACATACTAGGAAAAAAGAACACATCAGGAAAGGGTTTGAGCTTCTTATATTTCTGATAGAGGATGTTGATTTTGATAGTTTTTTTGATAGTTTTGATAGTTATTTTTTTTGAAATGCCTAGAGTTTTATTACCCCCCTAGGGTTTTATGCTGTTATTTTGTCTCATCATAAGTCAGATAAGGCACGTGAGTGGAAAAATCCAGTACAGAAGGGCAAATTGTGCTTGACAAACCTGATCACCTTCTATGACAAAGTAATCTGCTTGGCTGATGTGGGGCAAGCAGTGGTCATTTCCTGTTTTTTTTTCAGGCTTTTGATACACTTTCCCACAGTCTTCTCCTGCAATACCTGATGTGTGATGGTCCAGACCTATGGTCTGTGCAGTGGGTAGGGAACTGGCTGACAGGTGGCACCCAGAGGGGAGTGGCAAAAAATTCCTTTTGAAACTGGCATCCTGTCAAAAGTGTGGTCCCCCAGGGATTGATATTGGGCCCAATTCCATTTACCATCTTCATAAGTGACCTGGATGATGGGATCAAGAGTACTCTGATGAAGTTTGCCACCAAACTGACTAGGAAAGTGGATGTTTCAGAAGGGAGAGCCACTCTGCTGCGAGACTTGGATAAACTGGAAGATTGGATGCATAAGAACCTTATGAAGTCCAATTAGGACACATATAAGGTCTTGCACCTGAGAGGACACAGTCCAGGTGTGCAACACAGACCACTTGGCTGGGGAGCAGCTCTATGAAAAAGGACCTGGAGGTCCTGGTGGACAGCAAACTCAGAACAAGTGAATAGGGTGTTGCTGTGGCAAAGGAAGTGAAGAGGATGCTGTTACATCAACAAGGGCATCCCCACAGTAGAGAGAAAGAAGACACTGTCACATTCTTCTCAGTTCTTGTCAGGCCATATCTGGAATCCTGTGTTCAGTTTTGGTTCCCGCTATACAAAAAAAATGCAGACCATCTTGAGAGGGCCAAGAGAAAGGCCACAAAGATGATCAAAGGACAGGGAAGCCTGTCTGCCATGTGCGGAAAAGCTGAGAGAACTGTGTTTGTTCAGCCTAGAGAAAAGAAGGCTTAGGGCAGACCTTATCATCATGTTCCAGTATTTAAAGGATGGAAGCAAAGAAGATGGAGTTCCTTTTTACAAGTACTTACATGGAAAATATGAAAGGAAATGGATACAAGTTGTGCCTGAGGACATTCCAATTGGACAAAAAAAGGAATTTTTTTCACAATTAGAACAATCAGCCATTGGAATAATATCCTCAGGGAAGTGATGGATTCCTCAGTGTTGAATGCTTTCAGAATTCAGCAGGACTGGGTGCTGGGCCATTTGTCTAGATTGTGATTTTGCCAAGAAAGTTAGGACCAGATGATCCATGAGGCTCCCTTCCAACCAGGATATTCTGTAATTCATTAAGAGAGAAACACCAATGAGACTACATTTTTTTCTCACATTAACTGCTGATTCTAACACTCTTCTCAAGTTTTTAAGCAGAAGAAGATTGGAAGTGTAGTGGTTTGCTGTAGCTCTAATTATTTATTTCTGTCAAATTCATGCCCCAGTTACAAATTATTAGGGCTTTAAAAAGTGTTTTTAAATAAAATAGAAAAATCATAATTTAATTGCATTTTTTGATGGAATCAGAATGAGTTTTAATAAAGACAGGTGTCCTATTCACAACTCCAAAGTTTAAGAAAAAGGTGAACTGCAGGTAAGATGTGATCCCACATTATATCTCGTCTCTAAAATTCTTCAGCTTAGGTCTCAATTCTGGGTTACACTAGCATTCTTTCCCTGGTTTCTTCAGCTCTCTTAGGGTGCATAAAAGACTTTAACAGAAATTGGAAAGAAGAAAAGGAAGTATGCCTGTATAACTCTGTAGTTTGGATAAGGACCTTTCTTTAGAGCCTTCTTATTTCACCTATGTGGGATAGCTGTTGACTAATGGTCATAAGTAATTGTTTGGGACCCATAAATGCTTCTTCCACACAGTTTAGTGTTCTGATCATACTCCAGAGTCATGCCTGTTCTTGGGCAGTGTCTGTTTGTTGCCTGCATGGTTCACAAAGCTTTGAGTGTCTGAAGAATGAGGGCACCTGAGAGCAGCCTGGGTCCTCATGGCCAAGGAAGTCTGTCAAACAGGAGATGTCTATGGGGCTATTTTAATGTTGTCAGTGTTTCCAAGTTTTTGATAGTTTAAATGTGATCAAAATTCTACATAATGGGCCCTGCAGGGACTTAACAAGGCTATCAAGTTTCTCTACCATTTTTTTTAGTCCTTACAAAGTGCCCAAAATGAGGTTTCCCTAATTTCTTCTTTCAGTGTGAATGCTAAATAGAAGATTTTGTTATCACATTGTCAAAACTTTTTATTTAGGAGTGTGAAAGAAACAAGATAAATCTGTCACATTTACCTGTTAATGAGCCAAAGCATGTGGAAAAATGGAATTTTTAGGGGTTTTGGCTGCTGAAACAGGACAGGTCATTAATCTAGAATAAATCTTACCTTTCCTACTACAAATTTTTTCTAGTGTGGACTGCCAACCTTACTTTTGCTACTACAACTTCTTTAAGAATTAAGTGATATTTTATTTTCAATTGTGGCTATTATATTATATATATAACATATTATAGTTTTACTACTGTAGATAGTCATTTTGTTTTGGAAAATGATCTATGCAACTTTTGGCAGCTGACTGGGCATCTGGCCCTCTAGAGTTCTGGAAGGGTTTGGTAAATTACTTTCTGTGGTTTGATGCAGAAGTTTGGACCTCTGGGTGAAATGTATCACAGATATACCTCTAAACAATACAGAAAAAACCTGTACTGACTAAAACATCTATGGTGGATCTGGAGGTGCAGCAGAACAAGTTGAGGAAACAAGCCTGGTTGTCAAGAAGTTCATGTGAACACAGTGACTGAGCTCAGGAAATAGTTGTCTAGCACAACTGAAAACAAGAACAAATGAAAGTTTAAAATGAACCAACAAACAGGTCAGATTTTTTTTTATAGTAATGACAGAGGTTTTTAGCTGTGATGGTTGATTGCTTTTTGTCCAAAAAGAGTCAAAGCCAAGACATAGGGGAGAGTAAAGGCAAAACTAGAGCAAAACAGCAAGCAAAACCTCTGGTAAGACATAAAAAGGATTTTTCTACAGAAATATACTTCATTTGTGATACATCAAACAGGTACAGAGAAACTGCCTCAAGTATCAGAAGAAGGTCTACTTAGGTCATCTTCAAAAACAGCAGGATGTGCATAAACTGCCTCTTTTTTCCTCTAATATTTAGTTCTTTCCAAAAAAGTGGTATTTTTTAAAGAAGCCTTTATTATTGCATAAAGAAGCATGGAGAAAAGATCTGTACTGGCTCAGACTAAGCTGGATTTGGAGATGGAAAATTTCAAGATAAGGGCATTGCACTGTGATGATTCCTGGCAAGGTGGGGAAAGCAAAGAGGTAAGTGCAGGCAGCAAATCCAGCACTGGTGGGGATAAATTTGGAGGGCTCAGGAATACAGTAAAATGCAGATAACATCTTTCATCTGCCAAGTGAAGGTGTTGTACCAGCCAGCTCAGGAAAGAAATGCAGGTAAATTTTGATTAATTGGAAAAATGTAGAAAAAAGTTGATGATGTGATGCTCGTTCTAAGCCTTGCACTGAGAAAGATTATACCTCATTACAAACTGAACTTTACTGGTTTACTTTTGTTAAATACTTGCTAGCATCTTTTTAATCACAGAGTAAACCACAGTGCATTTAAGTAAGTAATTGGGAAGAGACAAGCTAATTAAATAGTTCATGTTTACTGCTCTGACAACAATTATTAATTGCAATTAAATCTTAAAAGCATTTTATCAGCAGTAGTAGATGAACTTTATATCCTTAGAGCTTACATACATCCTGGCTCCTGGGAACAGTTGCATTTTACAGTTCCAACTTTCAGTAAGCCTTGCACTGGTAAACCATAATTTGCTCATGTTTTATGTACTGTGCATCCCTGTATTTGGAGTTTGGCAGTCCTCAGCAGATACTTTCAAGTTTCTCTGGGTTTGTCAATTAATTAGTTTTAAACACTCTTTATTTAATTAAAGTTATTGCTACTTCTGGGATGGTTGCATTGCGAAGATTGCCTCTCCCAGCTATGTACCAGAAAGTGTTCTATACTAGAGAAACCTTGAATTTCTTATAATGCATCTTTCTGGATCTATGCTTATTTTAAGAGTAAGTTTGGAAACCTATCACCCATTTTCATTAAAAAATTGAAAATAAACCTTTTTTCCCCATATTGGAATTTTAATATGATAAGTCAAGGTGATGTACCTTTTCTTTCTATGATGGAGCAGTGTATGAGCCTGCCTTCCTTTTTGCAGTTATTCCTGACATTTGTTGACAACCACATAATATTTTGGTGAATGAATAACACTTTACCTGGGCAAAAGATTTTTCTGCTCTCATTCACATATCATCATTAAAGACTGAATACTTTTTGGAGTAAACACACAGGCTCCAAGTCACTAATTGTTTTGAATTTATAGTTCTTGAAATTGGATGGCTATTAGAGCAAAGTTTTAATGTTTTAATCACTTCTGACAACTGTAAAATAATCACCTATATCCTAAGAGTTTGAAAAGTTTTGTATTTTTAAAATGCTTCAGTGATGAGTACATCAGTGCATGGGCTCAAAACAAAACAAAAAATCAGAATGCTCTCAATTTTCAGCTGAAAAGAACAGGGAATGATCAGTGTCTTACCCATGCTTCAAATAATGTATTGATATGAGTGGAATAAACCTCTACACCCCTACGTGAGTGAGTTCCAAAGTAGTGAGACTGCAAGAGACTAGCAGAGGAGATGCCATGGGTCTCTCTCTTTGTAACTCTTATAGAGTTCTTGCTCAGCTGATGTTTTGGAAAGCCAGAACTATCCCTAAGTACTTAACATTTCTGTAACTGAAGTTGGAGATCAGCTGAAAAGAAAGAGACAAATTTTGGCTTCTGAATTGTGGAGAAAATTCAAATACTAAACAAAAATAACTCTCTGGTTTGTAAACACTAGGGAATAGCTGTGGCAAGGAAGGAAAAGCCATGTGTTAAGTGTTGCTTCTCTCACCTGCAGGAACCTCAGTTCTTTTTCTTGAAGTAAGCATCTACCTTGCTNTTCTCTCAAGAATAGAAATGTGGAGAATCCTGTATAGAAAAGGAATGCAATTGTAGTGTAAATTTAGTGCCAACATATTCAGTGTCATGGATTTAAAGGGTTGTACATCAGTGGTGATACACTCCTTTTAAATGGTACTGGAACATTTCTGTAATTCTAACCTTGCAGCTTGGCACTGAAATGCATGAGGGTGATGCCCAAACTGTACAGTGCCATCTTCTAGATTAAACTTGCAAATTACTTCACTTAAAAAAAAAAGTCAAAACCTAAAAATACAAAGAAAATAAAACCCACCCAAATCCAGTTGTGAAATGCATTTGCTGCCAATCTAATTCAGTGCTATAGATTTGTTTTCTCCATAAAGATGATCTTTAGATATCTTCAGCTGGCCTCTATTCTTTCAATCAAGATATATTAAGTCATGATTTTAGTTAATAAAAAGATTTTGAGTCTTCAGAGTCCCCAGNTCTGAGTGGAATAAACCTCTACACCCCTACCTGAGTGAGTTCCAAAGTAGTGAGACTGCAAGAGACTAGCAGAGGAGATGCCATAGGTCTCTCTCTTTGTAACTCTTACAGAGTTCTTGCTCAGCTGATGTTTTGGAAAGCCAGAACTATCCCAAAGTACTTAACATTTGTGTAACTGTTTGAAGTTGGAGATCAGCTGAAAAGAAAGAGACAAATTTTGGCTTCTGAATTGTGGAGAAAATTCAAATACTAAACAAAAATAACTCTCTGGTTTGTAAACACTAGGGAATAGCTGTGGCAAGGAAGGAAAAGCCATGTGTTAAGTGTTGCTTCTCTCATCTGCAGGAACCTCAGTTCTTTTTCTTGAAGTAAGCATCTACCTTGCTATTTGCATTCTCTTACATAGCTTAGGCTCAGCAATATATATATATAAAGTGTAGATGCATGTTATGTCTCATGAAAGCTAGTAGTAGCAACTCTAATCAAAATTCAGTGCACAAATTCAGTCCTAAATTTTGTTGCTGCAGAGCTGTCATTACACTTCTTGGCAGCACGCACATGCTCATGAGAAAATTATCTGTAGCAGGCTAGTAATTAACTTGAGCATTTTTAAAATAAGAAACCAAACTATGGNATACAAAGAAAATAAAACCCACCCAAATCTAGTTGTGAAATGCATTTGCTGCCAATATAATTCAGTGCTATAGATTTGTTTTCTCCATAAAGATGATCTTTAGATATCTTCAGCTGGCCTCTATTCTTTCAATCAAGATATATTAAGTCATGATTTTAGTTAATAAAAAGATTTTGAGTCTTCAGAGTCCCCAGGCATTTTCCCTTCTGTAGCCTAGAAGAGATGCCAAATTTTAAAAAGAACTTAAAGATTTTGACATGTCACTCATGGTAATTTGCTGGAATGATAAATCAAGGAGATTTATTTTTGCACAAGTAATGGAGATACAGTAAGCAAATTTTCTTGTTTTAGAAACCTTTATATAGCACAGACATTTTCTCACTGTATTTGCAGTGATGGGGTGGAAGATGAATGAAATAATGTTGGATAAATGACTCCGATGTTATCTGACTACTCGTACCATTATGTCTCCTAGATCTGTCAGAAATATTCCATTATATAAGACAGATAGTGCTCTAGTTACTGGCTAGAAGACTGAAATATAATGATTATACTGGCTAAAACTAACCTTTAGTTTCCTTCATAGGAAGCTGCTATTTCAAGAGACTTAGTTAAAATACGTTATTTCTGGCAATTGTTATTTTTATAGTGAAATGAATCACTGTTCAAAAAATAAATTTTAAATCCCCATGATGAGAACTCTGAGGTTTTAAACTGTAGAAAATCTATGTGTGTCTATATATATGTATATGTAGATTCACATATCTTCATCTTCGTAATGTTGAAAATTAATTTGAAATTAAATTACCTTTCTGATATATGGGTTGAAACTGGTGCAACATTTAGGTGGAAGCAGCTGTTATTTAGCTTTTGTTACACTATTTCTGCACAGCAGAGTTTAAATTTGCAGTTCACCTATGCTTTTGGAAGCAGGAATGCAGACCCCTGTGTCCATGCATCTGTTCTCAGCTTCTCTGAGAATGTATGTGACATCACACTTGTATGATCAGCTGGTGATGTTGCCAGTGTGTTATTCCAGTCAAGGCCACGCACCCTCCAGACCATGTGACCAGCTCATTTATGTGGTAGACATTAGTGGCACGCTGCTAGTTTTTGTTTAGTAAAGCAGTATTTGCAGTGGATAGTATTAAGCTATTAAATGTCAGGTTTAGGCAGTACATGATGGGCTGAAGTCAACACCAAGTTTTCTCTGACTTCACTCTGACTTGCAAGTTTGTATTTAAATCACAGGAAATTGCAAAAATACTTAGATAACATATTTGTAAATTCCTGACTAATCCAAAAATATTTGTCTCTTTAACGGAGTCAGTGAGACCAGATATTTCTCATGTAGGTGTTTGGTATGATTTTTATTTATGCAAGTTCAGGTGAAACTGGCATTTGAACAGCACCCTATCCTTATCTTAAAACACGTGTTTACACAGATACCAGTGACCTTACATTTGACTCAAGTGTCTCAAAGTGACACAATGCCAAAGTGCTTTCACGAAAGCCCTGGAACAAAGAATTTGTGGTGCTCGATAACCCTCTGGCCTATGCCCTCTCCCCATCTTAGACCCTGTCAAGTTATCAGTGTTTTACAGTGTTGCAGTTACAAATAAAGCTGACTTTGGTGCTCAGGAAGAGATATTTACAGAAACCACTCTGTGCAGCCTTTGGATCCGTAGCCATATATCCACTCACAGATGGGATGAACATGGATCCCTACAGAGATTCCCCAGCCACCACGCCAGTGAACACGATGGTGTCTCATTGCACTACCTGCATCTCCAATGAGAAGAAAACCGTTACTGTGGCACAGGGCCTTCTGCACAATATACTGATTTTCAGTTTGCCACTTTTTTTTTTTTTTTTTTTTTGCCAGCTCACAATGTGTAATTACTCTCTCTTTGCACTGCTGAACAGCAGCAAAATTCTTCTGCTCCCATAGGCAAATAAAAGCAATGAATAGGTTACCATTAATTAGCATTCTGATGTCAATAGTATGCCTCAGTATTCCTTTTTCAGTGATCATTTACTTCTCTCAGAGTGAATATGATAGAAGTTGTACAGCCAAAGAAACAAGTATGCTGAAAATTATGTATAGTGATTTGCTGTTCAAACTGTTGCTATCTCAGATGTTGCTCTAGCATCATAATTTCTTTTTTCTTTTTGGTATCACAAAGCTTGATGCTTTAATTCAAGTTACATATTGCAGGCATTGGAATTCACTGTGAATAACAGCTATTGATTGTCCAATCCATTCCCCTGCTCAATTGCAATGAATGAATTATCTTGGTTTTTTTGATGGAACTTTTGATGTTATTTGTACTTTTTAAATTAAGCAAATTTATAATGCCTGGGTAGCCTAAGGAAAACAATTGTAGTGTGTAAATTGTATGTAATAGTGCTACTTGCTTTTCAGCAGAAGACTGATGCCTTTCAATTCACAGCCTAATAGTAGGAAACAGGAAATCATTAATTTTGCAGTTTCACAATTGCCTTTCATTGTTATACTGATTCATGCAGCTTTTCAGGCTTACTTGTAGTCTGATGGAATGATAGTAGTAGCACTAGTACTCATAAATCAAAAATAATGGCCCTACAGATAGGGAGACTGGAAGTGGTCTTTCATGTGTGAGCCAAGATATTTATAGCTGGCTTCTGTCCAGCTGCAAAACAGAACACACAAGTGAGACAGAAGTGACTTCAGGCTTTTAAGACCATCAGCATGTTCAACTTATGTCTCCGTTAGAGAGGAATTCCTTAACCAATGGTTTAAGAGTGATTATTATTATAGCTTGTTTTTATTTGAATACCTGACTGGAAACAGGCAGTATAAGCTAGTTATGATCTAAATAAGTAACTATTTAAACAGTATGATTTTGCTCTTTTTTGCTGGTCACGTTTGTGAATGCAATGTAAATGGCTTTTTCTTTGGTGAATAATTAATAAATAATTCAGGGTACTGAAAACCTTTTAAGTGGATGGGAAAGAAGGAAACCCAATGGTGGAAAATGTAGGGTTTGTTCCAGAGCTTCAGAGTTCAGAACATTAGAGCAAAGGAGACAGAAATAAGTGCTCCAGGCCTCGTACATAGAAGAAAAACGCAGAGGTAAAAGAATCTCCAGTTTGTTTTGGGCTATATTTTGAGTCTTCTCACATTTACAAATACAAGAAAAATTTACATATCCAAGTAGCAGAGTCTGAAGCTGTATAAGGATGAGGCAGAGGAAATATTCTGGCTTCCTTGTGATACCACACAAGAGCAACTTATTTTTTAAATCATATTTCAGAAAGGTTTTGAACAAAACCAAAGGTTGGGGTGTGAGTACCATGACAGAAGAAACAGAATCACAGAAATCACCAGAGTTCAAGAAGTCAGCTAGTCCAAACCCACGTCCTAACTCAGGATCAGCTGTACCTGGGTTACTTATGAAAAATGTCCATTTTATGCATTCTTAAAAATGCTGAGTAATATGGACTCCACAGCTTCCCAGGACATTGTACTCCAGAGATTTCACTGCCACTGGGAAATGCTGAAGATTAGACTCAGTACTTCTATTCCTATACAACACAGAGGCAAAATATGTATTATTTCTCTCTACTACCTCATTATATATTTTGTGGTTGTTAGCACATCTTCCCTCAGTCTTCTGTAGAACTAAACAAGCTTACATCCTTAAACCCTCTTTGCAGCCTTGCAATAACCAGCAGCTGTAATGAAGATAAATGAATTGCAGTGGTTGACTGGTTCCTAAGCAGATACAAGATGGGCTCTTTTTTGAACTTTGGACATTGCTGGGAATGCTTCTGGTCCCTCAGGGTGACTCAAAGATGGAGAAAAAACCCCAACAGTTAAGCAAAGAGCTTCAAAGACAAGGAAGCAGTCTTTTTTTTTTTTAATGTGTGCTGGTTTCTTCTTTCTCTTTGGCTTGCAGAATAAACAGCTTCAGCCTCCTTAACTGGTGTTTATTGTCAGTTCTGTGTTTTCTCAGGCTTTGAATGTGTTTCATGCCTCAAAAACCAGTATCTCCTCCATGGAGTTTTAAATAGTCTTATTTAAAAGCAAGATTAGTGAAATAAGTGACCAAATGAATGGAAGAGTAATCCTTTGGAAGATACAACTCCTTGAAACCAGAAGAGTAATTCAGGGGTGTATGATGCTGTGCTTATCCTCTTTCGATGCTCTTTAGGCATTTTGGCTTATCTACTGCCCCCTGTCAGAGACAAGGATGTGGTCTGTGTAGATCTTTGGGGTGAATTCATACGAAGGTAACTATTCAAATTCAATTTGCCATTCATACTCAAAACCTGGTAGACTCTACTCATGACTCTTTGTCTTGTTACTATACTGTATTTCCCTCAGTCAAGTTAACTGGAGATGTTGTCTGCAAAGTTTAGGAGAAAATTAGAGCTTTGGCATAGATTGCTTCTCTTTTGGCTGAATGAATCACTTTCCAGGGTCTTATCAGAGTTAGACTTAATTAAGAAATATTATGGCTTTTGGCCTCTTTCTTAGGAGGTGCTTTTTAATGTTCCTTCCTTATTCCTCCTTTGACTACTTCTGGGTCTAAATATTTATTTGTAGCAACTGAATATATCCCAATACATAAGCTTAGCATTTTTTTCTAATGTCTGTTTTTAAGACTGATTAATCAGTACATTATAATAAAGTTACTTGCAATAAGTGATCCATCAATCTCACCATAACAGAATTATCTCTGCGTGTCCAACAGTACAACCCTGAAAGACTCAGATGTGTGATTTGACTGGGGAATTAATCCAGATGCTTTCTTTCACTTTATATGAAAGAGGGATTTGTGCTTCCTCGTGTTTTGCCTTGAGCTCTGAGGATCCACTCCCAAATGAAGCAGCAGATTCGCTATATGCAGGAGATGAAGGGTAGAGGTGTCTCCTACTCCTGCCCAAAGGCAGTCTAGGAGATAGAGAGCTGCATTTCTACTTTGTGGGACTTTATGAGCATTTTAATGACTTTGCTTTGAAACTCTGAGGTTCAAGCATGATGACATTTGGTTTGGAGCTCACTTGAAATCCATTCTCAGTCTGCTTGGGAATTTGGCAGGCTTCAACCTAGCCATACTTCTTTGCTGAGGTTCAGATACCTGCAAAAATCTTGAAAACAGGAGTTTTGGCAGTTTTCAGGCTTGTAGTGGGGCTACTGTAGATATGTCAGGTGTTTAATGAGTGCTATAACAGAAATACTAAAATAATAGCGAGTCCTCACAGAAGTTCTGATCTGCTGGCATCTTAAGAGGATATTCAATGAACTGAGAAGTTTATGCTCTTTTGAACTAACTTTTATTTTTTATCACATCCTTTTAATTCATTTTTAATAGAAACCAAAGAAATCATAAGCATGCTTTCTTGCATTTCAAGGGGTAAAAGTCCATACTGAGATTATTTTTTAAAGTCTTCTGGCAGCTTTCTTTTCCAATTCATGTCTAATAACTTCAAAAGGACAGAGCAGCTTGCATCTCTGACAATCTGTTGGCCTACACTTACTTGTGTATGAGGCTGACTCAAACTCACCCAGAATCACATAGTTTTATAGCCTTTGCAACCAACATCAACAAATTAAATTGGCTAGAACAAATAAGGTGACAAAGGGTAATGACAAGTGGCAGAAGAAATGAAAATCATGCAATTTAAGGACTGATAAAGTCCTTGGTGGCCATCAGCTACAGTAAGTGTCTTTTCAAGGAGATATTTTATAGTTTAAGGCTTTTAATAGCAGTCTCAATTTTACTGTCTTGTTCAAAGGATAACAGGGCATGATGACCTTTTATTTGGTATTGTACTTCCAGGATTGACCAAGACCTGAGAGATAATGCTGGATCTGGAATATCATGAATAAACTGCTTCTGACCATTTCTGACACACTTATATTCCTCTTTTTGATGCAGTAAAATACAGTTATACAGGTACCTATGCACCATTTTGACTTGTATTTGACATTTTAATTTTGCTTCTGAGAGGGAGGAGCAGAAAGCCTAATTTGTCATTTAACTGTATTCTTCTCATAGCACTCTCACTGGCTGCTGTTCAAAATCAATATTAACAGTCTAAGGATTTTATTTGCCTGGGGAAATTGACAGGAACCACAACTGCTTTCCCAGAACAGCTCTCCATGTGGATACTCAGAACTACTCTTCATTTTCCTGCGTAGGTTAGCTCTGAGTCAAACACGTGTATTTTGCTGCCTCCTTACAAAGTCCAAGAAAGTTAGCAGAAGCCCAAAAGAAGTAAGTGCTGTGCACAATTTATGCACTATGTACAATATATTACTATTTGCACAGTTCTCAGAAACCCAGTATTCTGAATCTAAAACAATTCCTTTAGTTGAGAAGGGAAGGCTGGAGATGGCATCTCTCCTTCACCCTGCAGTTTAGCCAACACAAAGTGTTTGTTTGCCCTCTTGTTTCTCCCTGCCCTAGTTCCTTTTCCTCCCCTGGTCTTGGGAGAAGCACAAGGTGAACAATGCCTGGTACCCCCAAAAATAGGTACTTATGGTTTCCACCTCAGGAGCTCCTTAAGGTTAAGCTAAACCATTCCAAATTCAAAAGAGATGAGCCTTTCTTGAGAAACAAAACTGAATGTAAAATTATATGAATGTTTTCAGTCCAGTTTTAGACACATGGCCTAGCTTTGGTATAATCAGACTCTATTATAGCAACTGCTCATTTATAGTAACTCCAGCAGAAAAAATCATTTAGTCCAGCAGTAATTTGCTTTGTAAGAATTAACATAGCCCACAAGACTGATCCTGAAGACAGTAACCCTGTTCATCTTGCCGCTCCCAGTGAACGCTATATTTAATATCTAAATACACATTTCTCCTTATGTTCTTACTGTTTCAATGTTTAAATGGAGCTCTTCACATGAAATTGTCTCCCTAAAAATACTGAAAAAGTATACTGAAGTGAAATTTGATCTGCTTTTATAATGTTGATTTGGCAAATGCCAAGTCCATGATTAAGAATAGCTTTCCAAAATAACAAGCATTTGTTCAGATGGCAGGAGTTTGCTATAGTGAAGCTAGCTGGTTTTTGCCTTCTTTCAGGCCTTACAACTTTCTCTGTGGTGACTCATCTGATTTTTAATAGCTATTGCATAACACTGGTTTTCACTGTGCTTGTTTTGTTTTCCACCATATGGAGTTTCTCAGTAAGAATATACTTTAGAAGAAGGAGCTGATGTAAATGCACTGTTCCTTTACAATTCTTTGTTTTTTTGAAAGGTGGACAAAGACAAGTTATTATTCATATGCAGAATGACTAAGAGGCTAAGGGTAATTGAACTGTCAACCTTTAATTTTGTATGCTTTTCTGTGGGAGATTTTGGTACGTGTGAGTATTTCAAAGAACAGTAAATACAGTTAATTTCAATTACCATTAGGCTAAAAATAGCGGGCAAGACATAAACTAAACAAAGTTCTCTCTTATTTATATAAATAAATAGAGCTCTGAGTATTGAGTGTTACTGAAAACAGAAACTGGGTGTCAGACTGGAACAACAGATGACTGTATTTAGATGTACAATGGATGATTTTTCTTTAATAGCAATTTGAATTTTGCACAATTTTCTGTTTTGTGCATGAGTTTAAAACAAAAATCAACCAAAAGGCTGATGGAGAGGGAGGTGGTGCTGAGAGAAACAAGGACAAGTGCCAAGTTTGCTAGAGTGAGGTGAGATGTCTTTTAGTTTCTCCCAGGCCTAAAACAAGCTTGTATGCCAAGCAACTCCTGTATTACAAGGTCAGAGTGTCTATAAGGTGCTGGGGATCTACTAAGCTGAGTAAGTGTGCTTTCCTCCACCTCTACCTCTGCACAGCTCAGTAGCAGCTTGCTCCTCTCTCCCTTCTCATCCACTCCTAGTCCTTGCTTAATTCTGTAATCTGTTTTAGCTTCAGCCTTCCTCAGATTCCTCTTTTGGTACTTGGTCCATGGATAATCTCACTTGAAATTTTGAATTTTATCTCCAGCTGGGTGACAGATCACCTTCTTTTGAAAGCTTTACACATTTTGAAAATAAGGAAAATTTCATGAAAAAATTGGAAAAATGCTGCTTGCTGTTGTATGGGTGTATTTGAGAGCTAAACCAATGAACTAACAAAAGCACAGAAATTTCAAGCACTTTCTTGTACCTCATTCTTTCTCTAACCCAAACACTCCCTGAAATCTTTGAATTCCAAAGTCCTCTTGAAAAATGTGGATTCACAACTCATGGAAATGATTATTAGAAAATGTGAATTTGTTTCAGTGTTTGCTTTGTAAATAAAACGATTTTAATAAATAGTTTTTAACATATTACTGTTAAATATTTGATTTACAGAAATCTTTAACAAAATTGAAACTATGAAACCATGATTTGTTAAGATGAAACAAATACAATTATATTTATGGATTAATTCATTAGATGATTCAGCTGTTTCAACTTTGAATGTACAGGACAGTGACTTGAGATCATGAAGGCAAAACTCAACAATCTTTCATTTAAATAAAAGATTTTACTTCAGCTCAGGTGAGAAGAAAAAAAGTTCTTTTTAAAGGAAATTGACAACATACTCAAAAGTTCTTTTTCCATTCTGAGAATATTGTGCTGAGTAGGTATAACCTGCTTATCAGCTCTATTAGAATGCCAAACTGTAAGGCTCTTTTCAAGTTTATAATGCCATAATTAATTAACTAAATATTTTGCATTGGCTTTGCCTCTGGCATCTTAGTATAAGTTTTCATAGCCCTTTATTCTCCTCAGTGCCATCTGACCTGAGCTTTCATTACCCATGAGAAAAAACTAGGGAATTGTGTTTAGCCCTCGCTTCAGCAAAGCCCATTAAAAGATAAAGCTTGAGCTTGTTTTATTATGAATTTTCTCTTGGTTTCCCCTGTGCTAAATGTAATAAACCTGAAAACAGGTGCACTGGCTCAGTTGGCATATTTTCTGCTTGCTCTCAGACAGTCCTTAGCAGAGATGCATAGCATAATGGCACACTATCTCCTATCCAACGGTGTGGTTTGAGTTTTCTAATATCCTGGTAAAATTGCCAGCAGGTAGAATTCTAGTTCTTCAGAGCAAGCAACAATTCACTTCCTCATGCAAAGACAATTTCCCAGCTTTGCCCATGAGTAAGACTAAAGTGAAGGATGCAATATAAAGTTGGCAAAAGTTCACCAAAGCCTCTGTGCTTATTCTACTGTGCTGTGAAAATCTCACCCTCCACTAACATGGACAGCAAAATCGCTGGGTCAATTATGCCTGTGTTTGCAAAAACCATTCTTTGAAATTTTCAGCTAAAGCAGTATGCATCTACACCAATTCTGTCATCCATCCAGGCTTATATTCTCAGCTTAGAAAAACAAGGTTTAAGGAGTCAAAAATTTTCTGTTAACTCATGTCATTACCTAGATTCCATTGATAAAGCCTTCGCAGTCCACAAGACAGGTTGAAATATATTTCCACTGAAAATGGAAAAGGTTTAAATTATTATTTGCTAGTAAAAATAAAAGTGTCTTGTTTTTGGTAATTAAATAATTCGTTGTATTGAGACCTTACCTATAAATAGTATCCTACAATAATTATGTCATTAGAGCATATGTGATACCACTGTAATATGACTTGGTGTGGTACAGCTTATGCATTTCTATTATGGGCAGCTGATATTTTATTTAAAATATTAGTAATAATTAAAATAATTTAAAAATAAAAATAATTTAAAAAATCCCCAAAAATGGAAAACAGAAAAAATAGAACAAAATAAAAGCCATAAGAAAAAGAAATTCTGAGGATATATTGTCTCTAATTTTAATGGAGACAATTCTATCTTTGGAATAAAGATAGAATGTAATTTTTATGATATTGTGGTCTTTCACTGGTAAAGAAGTGGTCCTAAAAATTAGTTTTTCTATTAGGTAGAGACTATGTTCTGGGAGGGCAAAGTGGTATTCCGGAAGATGATTGTAATATTTGGACACAGAAGTAGAGACAACTCAATTAGAATAGAAAAGATTATTTAACTCTGTAGAAAATGCTCTACTGCCTCTGGAGTACTGTCTTGTTAAAACCTCCGTGCTTTTTTCAGAAGTGCGATGGGCTTTGGGACAATATATAGGAATCATTTGATGTCCAGAAAAGACGTGCTAGTCAGAAAACCTAAGGAAACTCAAAGGGATTAGTACATTGAAAAGCAGGTTGGCGGCTTACAAGATCATCCTTCTAGTATTTACCTTGTAGAATAACTTTTAATAATAGGCTTTTATTATGTCTAACAGAGAATCATATAATGAGAGCCAAATGGTAGAAAATATCTTCAGACCAGAAATGTGAACAACTCTTAGCACTGGACAGTGGGGTTTAAAGGCAGTTAAGATTTTTGATGTGTTTCCCACTCGATTTGGAAAGTAGCAACAGGCTTTCTCCACACTGTGTATGCTTTATCTTATAATAATTCTTTATTTTCCCTTTGGACTTCAAAATGTCAGTATCAATGACAGAAAACATCCCCCCTTCTTCCCCTTTAAGGGTGTACGGAGCAGTGGTGTTAGCTTGAAAAAAATCTTCATTCTAAAAGAATCTATGAAAACTTATGACTTTTGCCATTAAAACCAAAGAAAAACATCACAGTGCATTTCTATACTGCATGTGCTGGTTACATAAGAGCCAAAACCCCTCCAACTCTGAAATTCTCTGAAACCGTGATGACTGGGAAAATGCTTAAATTTAAACCAAATGGATTGATTTGGTAGGAAGTGAATCACACAGACTTGGATGTCCCTCTGCTACCCTTCGACATTGTTTGATTATTTTGCTAATTCTAGAATGCTGCATTCATTCTCAGCAGATGACTACTGAGCATCAATACAGATTTGTTTTCCTACCTGCTGGGCATTTGTTTTCCCAGCCTACTCCTTTTCAGAACTGTTAACTCCTTATCTGTTTTCAGCTACTGTTGCCCAAGAAGCTATAAATGAGAGTTTTCCAGCAGCGTTCATTACAGAGGATTAAATTTATAGGGGAAGATTCACCATAACTTGTCACCACCACCCCTTTTGCAGCCTTTGTCAGCATCCAGCTGCAGCCAAGCAGGCTTATCTCTTCCTGGCATGCTGAAGTTTGCTGAGGCAGGCCCTCGTGAAGGTGCAGACTTCTTGCTCCAAATGCATACTCAGAACCTTTTCCCCAACCTTTTTCAGATCCCTCTTGTGAAGGGAGAGCCCTGGCTTCCCCCAAGGCAGGGCCAAACATCCTCGGACACAAGGCATGCTCACAGAGGGCTGTGCAGCAGGGTCTCCTCTCTTCATCACCTGGGTTGGTTTCCTTGGCCTTTACTGGAACAGGGTCTACACCCCTGTCAGGAACAACTGAAAGAACTACTGGCCACAGAAGGACAGCCTTCTCTTCCCCTAATCCTTTTTTTTCCTGCCTCCTTCTGCCTTTGCTTTTGCAGTTTGCCTTCCCCCTCAGTCTGAAGAATCATGAAACAATAACAAATGTGAGAAAAGCCTTTTTTTTTTTTTTTTTTTTTTTAATAAGTATAAGAATACTTATTTCCTTGTTATGCATATTACATGTCACTTTGGGTCAGGATTTTCAATGTCTCATTTATTTCAGATGGAGCAAAGTTGAACGCTTCTCATCTCATGTCTTTTTTCCTGTCCTTCCTTCTAGCCTGACAACCTGTGGGAGAGGAATCTATATGCCAAGTTGATGTCTACACAAGCCCAGAAGGGAAATTTCATGTAGGACAAATTAGACCATTCAGCTTCCAACTAGGTACCTTTTTCTAGAAGGAAAAGACTGCATAGTGAGTGGTCTTTCAGTATTGTAGATGATTAGAATCTAAAGAGATCCGAATCTTTGTAACACATGCACATTATCAGATGCTTGGGATAGTTAATAAATAGTTCTGTGCTGTTGCTGCATTTTTGATCTCTCCTAAAGAGGGTGAAAGTCAGCTTTAATACTTCAGAACCCAAATCTACTTAAAGTAGATATTACTATTTCACATTCCTTATTTGTCTATGTTACTATATGTTATACAGTTGCAAATACAATCAAGATAAAACTTTTTAAAATTCAGATTCTAAAGAGGAGATTCACTTTGGAACCCTGACTTCAATCAGTTTGGTTTAATACACTTTCTTCCTGTTCCAAAGTATAACTCACATCACAGCATCTAGAATTTTATGCTTTGTGAAAACTTTTCTACCAGTGGAAGCCATGCAGACTGAGCAAGTATACAATTTTCCTGGGGAGGGCTACAATCTTTATCAACTCAAGAAATTTCTACTATTGAAAGATTTCATGCTGGAGTAAGCTGCACACATCATTGCCCTCATACAGTTAGAAAGCTGCTTGCTGAAATCCATTGCAAACCAAGCCAGAGTAACCTGGCATGTAATGAGCTCACCCAGGGGCAATGCAGTACAGATCTGCATCTTGAAAGCAAAACCTATCCTGGTGCTAACATTTATGCTTCAATATAAAACTGTGACATTACATAGGTTTTATACTCCCTTGATTTGTGTTTATAACACAACAGGGGATTGTTCTCCTTTGATGGATAATGCCCTTTGGTATTCTCAGGTATGCACTCTGAGCTAGTTTTATGATAGCACTAGTAGTTTTTAGGGTGTATTTTGTTTAAATGCTGTGCATTATATTTGAATGAATTTTTTCAATTTCTGACTATTTACAAAATATCTACAAATTATTTTTAGGACCCCATCTGATACAAAATGATTTTGATCTGTATTTCAATTAAAGGAATTGTGTTGTAAAGGAGATTATAATTTTAAAAAATATGGCAGTACACTCACATCTGATTTTGCAAAGGTATAAATAATTGAGGGGTTTTGCATATTCTTCTTTCCCTTCTATCCAAAGGATACATATTCTTAAACAGCAAGCTTCTCTAAAATATCTTTTCTTACATCCTGTTTTCTGGAGAGCAAAAGAGAGTTTTAAAATAAAAGAGAAAAAAAATTAAGAATAATGTTTGTGGTTCTTCTAAGAGTCTGCTTTACCATTTGCTGTGACAGCCAGTGCTGGGCTTTTCTCTTGTTCATTTTCTCATTCTACACTCTTTCACCCTCTCTTAAGACAATCTTAAGTTTATAGAAATTCCTACATGCCCTAACAAAGTACTGGGATCTGCTGGACTCACTGAAAGCCATTTTGGAACGAGATAATCAACCCAAATTTCTTCTTCTTCCTCTTTCAGAGGGCACAGAAGATTCTATTAAGGCAAAATCAGGCTAATAGGAACTGCCCACCAAAATTTAAGCTTAGGAAGTGGGAAATGCATGCTTACTGCAGGCTTTCTGCCTGAAGTGCACGCAAGACACCAAAGAAAATGTACTCATTAAGTAAATCCCCACACCTGTGGCTTCAACTATGTCACAAAGCTACTTTGCTTCTGTATTCATCTAAGGTTCTATTTCAGTGATTGTCTTTTCCATGATAGCTTTCTTGTCCACCCCATTTTAGTGTGATTCCATTAGTTCTTTAGTGAGAAAGCCTATGAACAAACCAGAGAAGAGTTTTGTGTCAACAATGGCACTTTCCAAGAGGGGTAACCAAAGAGACTGGGGTTTTAGGAACAAGGTAATTCTATACTGAAATCACTTATATAACTGTCAGGAAAAGTGATGGATGAGAATGCCAGAGGTGCCAGGGAGCAGGAGGAGGAGCTGAAGTCAAAGTATAACTCTTAGTCTCGCTGATTAGCATTTCAGGTCTCCAAGGCAAGCAGGTCTGCCAGACTTTCATCTAAACAGCAAGACATTGTCCTTTGCATGTTAGGTCAAGTTCTGACTGTGCCCACTGGACGAGAAGTGAGTTTATCATGTTTGCCTTTTTCTTGTTCAGGAGACCAGTCTCCCAGCTCACGGTAATCTTCATTGTACACTTGTGTGTTTGGGGTGCAAACACAAAAAAGCCTTCTGTGGTAAATTCCTGTCAACCTCTTTCTATTTATATATAGGGCACCCATGGAGACATTTCCAATATATTATCCATATATGAGTGAATGAAGCTTTGATCTACAACTTAAGACACATCCTCTGCCTTTTTGCTGTCTCTTCCATGCACATCTAGTCCAATGTAACCTTTGGGCTCACTGAGAAGGCAGCCAGCCATAACATTTTGTTTTGTCGTGTGCAAGTGAGTAATGGCCTTTTGTTTTCCAAGCGTTTCAACCACAAATTTTCATCAAAGCAAAATCCTTGGAATAAATATTTCACTGCTAGGTAATGGTGAAATAATCCTTTCTCTTCCTTCTGTTGGCAGTTGGGAGCTTTTTATACATTGTGAGAGGAGCAATCACAAAAAGGTTTTATTCTTCTCAAAAGTTACACAGTGACATTTTAGGCTGAAAGTTTGCAAGATGCTTGGTAATGGTAATCAAAGCAGACTATGGAAGGTTAATAGGATATTGGCATTTCCGTGGATAGTCTTGTCTAAAGTCAACAAAACCCATGATGGATGTCCTAGGGAGGCACAGGCTTTTGTTGCGTACTCTGAAGATTTGCCTATATTTCAAAATTGATTATAGGTAGACAGCTTATTTAGTTTGAAACGTATTAAGTATATCAAGGTGCAAGCCAGAATTTATACTGCATGTCTAACATAATAATTAATTATGTATACCTGAATTATATATATATACAACATATTTAGAAGATTTTCTTCCTATGTCACAAAATTCTTTGTGCTGTTAGTATGTATTGACTGCTTCATTTGTGACAGGACTTATAAATATGCTTCCTGACAAGAAATTAAGCTTGCCTGTTCTGGATTGGAGAAACATCTGTTTGATCCAACATGATGATGGAGGCCAGGAACAAATGTTTCAGAAGAAAATATAAGTAGCAGGCATTACCTAGCCACGGGGTAATCTGCACTGCACTGTTAAGCTTTACCCTGAGCTTGACTAGAAACAGATATATGTAAACCTCAAGGTAGTTTTTTGTAGTTAATAGAGCATAATGACAAGAACTTTTAAGGTTATTTGGATG
Source organism: Hylia prasina (assembly GCA_013397195.1). Classification (NCBI taxonomy): domain Eukaryota; kingdom Metazoa; phylum Chordata; class Aves; order Passeriformes; family Sylviidae; genus Hylia; species Hylia prasina. The sequence goes on from VYXD01005954.1 coordinate 296,355, forward strand.
TCACCTTCCCTCTTGAATCTGGGTAGGCTTGCCATGGCAGCTCCTGCCCGATTAGGCAATTGCAGACTATGAGAGAGCATTTCCATTCCCCAGTTTTGAACCTATTACCTACCTTTCAATGCCATTAAACAGCTCTTCACTACCTTTCAATGTCATAGCCCTCTTATTTTATTTTTTCTCTTTCTTTTTCTTGTATTATGAAGTGGAGAACAGTAACGTTATATGGAATGCAGCTTTCAATCTTCAATCTTCCATCTCAGCAATTTCAGGTTGTTCCCCTGAGGAAGATACCTTTCACAGCCTCAGCTCTTCAAGAATGCTCTCTCATGTTGTGGATAATTGCTCTGGCTTATTGCAATAGGTCCTCAGATGAGCCCTGGCTCCACCAGCTGCCATGTGTAGTACTCCTAAAGACTATGGTATATTTAGCCAGCTTGTGAGGACAGACATTTCCTTCATGAGTCTGAGTATTGTATTGAAATGCATTTCCCCACAGCTATTGTTTATACCTTCAATGGGTGCCTATGTTGATGTATCTTTCTAAAAATAGCTGTTAAACAAGATGCTGAATAATGTTGTTTAAAGCTGGTATGTATGGGTGGTCAAAACATTCCAATCTGAGGGCAAATTTAGGAAGTTTGCTTGTGGGTGTCTGTTCATAATCTTTTCATGAGAGTAGTACTTCCTTAGAGTGGAATTCATGGGATTTTAAAAATAAAATTCTGTGAAGACTTTATTTTGAACTACAGTAGGAGAAATGATGAGACATATTACTTGGAGATTATTGTACTTGCTGTTGTTGTGAAACTCAACCTGCGATTATTTTTTGCATTGTATATTTTGTTTTTTTCAGTGTTTATTTTTTCATATTTACATTTATAAGCTTCAGCTGAAACCCAAGTCTATGCCAAGACAGAATTGACATTTATACAAGGAATAATAACAGGCCAGTTTAATTTATTGGTCATTGAGACCTGCTGGCATGGAATGGCTCATGTTTAAAAAACCATCTCAAACTCCAATCTAGAAGGCTGCGTAAAGCCCATTGGGAATGGTCCCTGGACCACTCTGACTGGTAAATCATGCCTGAAATTTGTTTATGGAAACTACTAGCTTAAAACAGAATGCATTTTTTGATTATTAAAAAAAATAGTATCTATTAAAAGGGTTTGAGTGATTTTAATTAATTACATTATATTGACATTCAGATAAATAAACCATTGACATTATGCTGGATTGTGGAAGTTTCTCGAGTTTTCATGATAACAATCTTGACTTTGAGTTTCTGATAAGAATATGAAATTGAAACATGATCAATTTAAATTAAAAACTGCTCCTGCTGTACTGCTTTATGAAATAGAGATGCATTTTGCAAATAGCAGCAGGTTGTGTTTACTGCTCATGCCGTGATCATATTATGGTGGACATTAGGGCTGGAAGAAGTGTTGAGAGATTATCTTGTTCTTTCCTTGGGAAATGATGGCAAAATACTTCCAGTGATGGAGAGATTCTAGACTACTCAAGTACATACTGCAACACCCAAACACAGTTTCATTGGGAAATATTCTCCTAGATTTCTTTTGCTTCACTTTAAGTCCTTAGTGAGATAAAGAAAAAAATTAAATCTATATAGCCTTTCATTTAATCTGCTCATTTTAATTGATTCTTTACTCATGTATTATACATGACAGTATTCATGCAGTCAACCATTTCTACGTAAGGCCACTGGGCTAGTATATATTTTAGAAATTTACTCTATCATTTTATTTCTTTGAACAGCTTATAATCACTACTCATTTGGGCAGGATTGCTTGAAAATGTAGTAAAAAAATCTTGATATTCTCTCTTTCAAGGCAGACATAATTGTGACATGGGATTATGCTCAGAAGAGACCCATTCAACACAGCCTTCTAGTTATGTAGTGATACAAATTTGTTAACTTCTCTTTGAACACATTATTTTTGAAGCAACTAAGTGTATACTTAGGGCTAGTTTACCCTAGAGCATATTTTCTTAATTTGAACAGTCAGTCCTCATCTTGTGTATCCAAACCCCCCTGTTACTAAAGTTGAGTCTAGGATCAGGATGTGCATGACAGCAGCTGTTGCTGGGAAAACTTCACAGTACCTGGAATGAGACGCAACTGCAACATTGAGTAATTGTGTCCCAATAATCTCACATTTGAAGATGCCCAATTTTATCCTGGTCTGAATGCTGTGGCTGGATATATGACACAGGAAATAAATTTCTCAGAGGAGAGGAAGCCTTCCTGAAGAGGCGTGGGTGCTACCAGAAGTGAAGAAACTGAAGAAAGAATGTTTGAGGGGATAGGATGGCTGGGGAACCTTGAAGGAAGACTGGACTGGAAATGTGGCATTTTTGCAGTGCCAAGAAAGAGAAATTTCTACAGGCAGCACAGAAGAACTGAGGGGATATGGAGAGGAAGATATTGCCACTAAAAGCATCTCGGAGAAGAAAAGATCTCAGCCCTCTCCCACAAATTCACCCCAAAAACCTGAAAATGTCCTTTGACTTCCTTAATCCTGACCATTGCTTACAAATCCAGCCTTCTTTCTCCCATCAAAATTAATCCATCCAAAAGCAATTTTGACCATCCCTTTCCAAATAGCACTTCCCATTCTCGGTACCAGTAAAATATTGAGTTGTACTGCCTTCTACTTTGGGTGCTTTGCCCTCATGCCCTACAAAATATTTCAGTTTGTCTATACTTCTAAGCTTCCTTTGAAGAACAAGAATAGCTGGGGCTGCTTGGAAAATGAAGAATGTCTCTGGGCCTTCTTGGGGCAAAAGAAGTGACCTGGCAGCAGGTGAACTGCAGAAAGAGAGCTCTTCCTGAGAATGGTTTGAACAGCAGGATAAAAGTGGCTACATAGAGAAAACAGCATTAATACCCTGACTGCTCTTAAAATAATAATGTGAACAAATAGAGAAACAAGTTTTCTCCTTTGCTTCAATTTAAACTTTTCCTTGTACTGTCCTCAGTGGTACTGAGATAATCATATATCTACGCTGTAGACTTTGTGCATAATTGTAGCATATTCTTCCTTTAATCTTTTAATTCCAACCCCAAAAACTCCCACTAAACTCTTTCAATATCTCCTTATAAATGTTTCTTTTAATACTAATAACAAGCCACATTTCACACCAAATTAAGAATCTTTTAAACACCATTGTACCACTTTCATTGCAAACATCCAAACTAGGAGGATATTATATCAGCATAAAAAACACTTACATAAATTTTCTCCATGGAAGAAATATAAAAAAATAATAAGTGATCAAGTGTCTGTAAAGAGATCACAGAAAGCCTGCTGAGTTGGTGCCTTTTTTCCTTATTTCAGAATAAATGTAAAAGATATTGCTGGTTTTAGAATACACACTACAGTCCTGGCATGAGAAGTGAAGCTTTTTTTTCTCCAGTGAAGTTTTATTATTTGTATCTTCATGTATTTATTGTTTACTTGATTCTGCCTGTGACTGACTCACAAACAGATGGACACAGTGAATTCCTGGAGAAGTCCTGCAGTTTAATTGGATTGTTTATTTGCAGGTTTTGGCTAAGCTTAGGGAAATATAACAAGGAGAAATGTCTGAGGTCAAAATTTAGATGCAGGTGTTTTCATAAGCTTTCAGCTCTAGTGCTGCATTTCCATAAGGGTGTGCATTTGTTCCCGTATTTGCTCACATGGCCCCAGTAATTTTATTCTTATTAGCCATAACCTTTCTTTCAATAGCTACATTACACATAGTTTATTTGGTTTTTATTTGAGAAAGAATGTCCAACTATTTTAAAAGGCATGAATTCACCACAGTCATGCAGAATAATTATAGGACATAATCTCGATTGTCCGATGATATTGAGGTATATAGGATCAAAACTTGAAGTCTCTGCTTTATCAAATTACCCCAGGTTTGGGCCAGAACATGGCTGAAACATGACCATGTGTCAACCAAACAAACCAGTCTGTGTCTCTCATCAGTTTCCTTTTAGCCTGTGTACAAATTACTGAGCCAGTTCATTATACCCAGTCCTTCCTCCCTCTCCTTGTTGGGAGATTAAGAAAGACTAAACAAAGTGACTTTGTGAACATTTAAAGCAGTTGTTGTTGGCTGGTTCCTTTTCCATTGTGCAAATGTTGTTTACCTGAGGACAGTTGCTGTTTGTCATGCTACACTGCTAATGGGTGAGCTTTATTGTTTTGGTTTCTCCCTTCCAAGAGGGTTCTGGCGTGTGGATTCATGCTGTGTATGAACTCGCTTTCTGAATCCCTCTTGTATCACTAGCCCAAACAAATGTTACTCCCATGGAGCTCTGCACACAGCTGCCAACTAAATTATAGTGAGGAATCAAGTGGTTTTCCAGCTACTGGTTTCCCTAAATAGAGGAAACACTGCATCTCACTACATTACATCACACTGAAAGATAATGTACTTTTATATTTTTAATATTCTCTTGGGAACAGAGTATATGAATCCCTGGATTAAAGACATATAATAATTTACTTTGGCAATTTCCAAATCATGTCTTTGTGCTCTAGAATTTTCAACAGTCAGTAAATAATACACCCAGTTGTACTGAAAGAATCCAGATTACAGTCTCTGTATATGAAAAGTCCCTGCTGAGAAGTAGAATTTTTTCATATTTACCCTTTGAGTTTTTATATAAAAAAAGCTATCTAATCTTGGATCCTAGATAGTGCTGTGATAAGGAAGCAGTGCAATTGAATGGCATCATGCATAAGGGATAGTGTGCAAGTGATCCTGCCTGAAGACCAGGATTTATTTTCCTAAATTTAATCAGTCATATAAAACTTACAGGTCAATATCATATTTGATCATAAAGAACTATTTTGCCATTAGTATCTATTATTTGTACTGTGATTTGACCTCAAATTAAAAGTCTCCTGCATTCAAGCACATGGTCAAAAGACAATTCCAATTCCAGCCAAGTGGACTGAAAGCATAAAGGAAGCATTAGAAGGAAGCTTTAGTGCTGCTCTGTAGGTGAGACTGATGAGCTCGTCAGGAAGATAAAAGCATCAGGAAAAATGGTAATTCTTTCTGCTATGGTTATTACTTCTACAGGACAGTTTGCTTTCCTGGGGTTTTAAGAGTTTTTTTGGGTGCCAGTCCCCTTGGTCCTTCTATAAAGAGGAAGAATAATTCTGTCAGATCTAAGTCCTCCAAAATTGTTCATGTGTGGCCTGTCAAGACTTCTGTAGTTGTCTTAAAAATAGTGAATCTTTGCAACAATAAAACAATATTCATTATAATCCAATGTTTTGAGCCTTCAAAGTAAATTTTCACTTCAATCTGTAGGACTTGATTTTTTATTTTTCATTTTTATCCCATGACACTGTGAGCTAAGAAAAAAATTAAATATCTTTTCAAAAAGTGTGAGATAAAAACTCCATAACTAGACCTGGTATGTTTCAGAAGATAAGTGTTGCCATTGTCCTATACCTTTCCAAGAATGTAATGGGTATGTCATACCATAAAGAAGAGGAGAAAAGTACATTGAATGCTGCTGAACTAGGACTGCCATGCTGAGCTCATAATCACTTAGTAAAAACCTCATCTATCACACCCAGCACTCTCTAGCTATGGAGGGAAAAATGGCCATCCACCTGTTCCCAGGTCTTGCAGTTTCTGCCTAGGAGGGGGCAATGAGCCTGAACTGACTAATGTGTAATTGTCTTTGCTGGGCCTCAATTCTGCCAGCAAAGGTAGCTCAGGCTCCTGTCTGCTGGGTACAAACAAATAGAAGAGGAGCATTATCTCAGTCTTGCAAGTGATGTAATGGAAAACAAAATAGTTTAAGAGCTTTTACTAACCATTTAAAGCAGTAAGTAATAAACATACAAACATTTATTTTTAACTTGTCAAGATCTTGATACTAACATTATATTATTTTACATTTCCATGTCAAGATCTATAACTTGAATCCTGGAAGGAAGGGTGCCTGCCAGAGATCATATAAATCACATCTAGAGCTTGGTATGTTTCTCATGAGAGATATATACTGTATAGAGTAGATACTGTGTGTGTTTAAAGTGTCCAAAGCCTATTTTCCCTATTCAGCACACATCCAATACTGATTTGAGGAAATACTTTGCAGGCTGCTAAAAGTTTAGCAGCACTCAGAAGCTCTGTGTCTCTTGCTTGCACTCTGCTTTACTCTCATCAAAGGCAATTTCAAGCCAGCAGTCAGGTAGAATTAGGAAAAGATACACATGCATCCAACAACTTGTTCCTGGAAGACTGCAGCCTGGGATTTTTCAAGCATGGAGCTCTCCTGCCCTGGTAGAGTGGCATGTGCATCAGCAGCAGACCAGGCACTGTGAACACTTTAGAGGGCAAGCTAAGCAAACACAAGACTATATCAGTGCAGATGTTCTTAACATTTATGCACCATGGCTGTGTTCACAAGATTAATTATCCCATGATGATATTCACACAGTAGATAAAGATATGTAGCTGAATTTAGAGGTTGAAAGCTGATCTAAAGCATGCCAAGTTATTATGTGCTTCTCTGGATTTCTTGCTGTGAGGTTAAGGCCAGACAAAGTCCATGTGAGAAACATTTTGCTAGAGTTGAGTACTGGAGGGAAAACTAGGTGTGTTGCAAAAGTGAATTAATTAATGTGAAACTTGCAATGATGATACCCTTCCAAGATGAGGGTGGGTGGAAGGTGGGAGGAGGATTTCACCTAGCAGAAAAGAAACAAATAGTTGGCTTGGCCAGTGGTCAAGAGCTCTATACATTCTAATGCTGACTCTTTACAAGGATTCTTCTTTAGACTGAGAAATACCAGAAACACTAACACCAGCAACACACTGGGGGTGTGGGCCACGGAAACCACTCTGTCCTATAAGTATCTACCTGAGGACAATGTACATGCTGAAGGACTGACCATGCTGATGTCAGACTTCATCAGGCATGGATGTATTTTTGCAGATTTCCATCAGAAATGAATTGCTAGAGCTGAGCTCAGTATGGGAGATGTCACTCAGGTAAGTACCCACCCACACCAACCAGTTTGGATTAGAGCCAGCCACCCTTTTACTCCAGCTCTCCCTTTCAGATTGAAAAGCAGCACTACTTTGTTTTTTTTTTTTCCAACAGGAATAGAGTCTCTTCAGAAGAAACTGTTCCAGCCTTACCAATATGGCCAATGTTTTCCATGGTTTAGGGCAGCTCCTGGAGGAACAAGTTCTGGTCATAGTAGAATTGAGATAGCAAAAGTGAGAATAAAAAACAACTCATGCACTGCCTCCCTCTCAGCCATAAGTTCCATGTTGTTTGTATATCTTCCACTATGTTTAATCCTTTTGTGCTTTCAAGAAAGACTAAAAAGAAAGTGATGCTATTGATTTTTTTTATTTTTACACCTGGCTGATAAAAAGTTTAGCTATTTACCTCTGTTCAGTAATTTTTTTCATGATTTGATTATTGTAATAAGAAGGGTAAACAAAGAAGTAAAGTTCATTGAAATCCACACAGTTTTTGTATTTAAAAATACAGTTCTAATTTAGCTCTGTTTCAAACCACTGAACAACTCTATGTTATATGACAATTTTATGGACCTGACTTTACAAAAAAACACAGAAAGATCAAAGCCGAATAGTTACAAAATTTCCTAAGGAAAGAAAGGAAGAATGTTCTGTTGGTACAGTTTGAAATATTAAAAAATGAGCATTAAGTTTCCAGGTCAGAAGAAAGAGATTTCAGGAAGAAAATGTTATATGCTGTCAATACAAAGAAGCCTTTCAATAGGCTTTATAAAAACAAATGAGAACTAGAGGTGAATAGCTTTATAGGGCTGCATTCAGCAAAGCGGGATTACACACTGACAAAGAACAATGATAACTGCACTGCAGAAGCCTGAGACATTTAATTCTAGTTCCATGAAAACACAAAAGTTCAGATAACAGCTCAGTCTCTGTGTGAACTTGAGAACCTGGACAAGGATTCTTATGGCACATGATTCAGTCATGACAGGGACAGTTCTTCCTGCCTGTGACCCTGCATGAGACATTGTTGTGGTGGCTTGAACCTGTCTGGACACCAGGTGCCCACCAAAGCCACTTTTATCACTCCCCTCTTCATCTGGACAGGGGAGCAAAAATACAGCAAAAGGATCGTGAGTGGAGGCAAAGACATGGAGAGAGATTGCTCACCAGTTACCATCAGCTCAAGGAAACTATTTTAGTTTATTACCAATCAAATTCTTCCCCAGAAATGGAGAAGCTTCCAGCAACTTCTCACAGAAGCTATCCCTGCAGCCCCCTACTAACAAACCCTTTCCACACAAATGCGATACAATTTTGGACTCTCTTACATTAGACAGGGACTGAGGTCATGAGATACATTTGGAAAATGGGAAGAAAAGATAATTATTGATGATTTCTGCTGCATTTACAAGCGTGTTTTCTTAGTTAAAACATACCAACCAAGATATATCTAGCAACACAACAGTGTAGGAATATTTCTGGGGAGAAATCAGCTGTAATATTTAGCAGTATGCAACTCTGTGAGGATATATATCTCTCTGCCACTTCAAATTTCACTGTGTATCTCATTTGAAAGTGAAATCATGAGTCAGAGACTGACATTAAAGGTACACACTGTAGTGCTGGGAGCTGAGGGTACCCTGTTAAAGTTGGTCCCACAACAGCAGGCTCAGGTTGAAGGATGCCAGTAAGGCTTGGCCTGTCAGCCACAGGGCTTCACTTCAGACAGAAGGAAAGGGCTGTTCAGGCCAGAGAGCAAAAGCAGTCTGTTTTTCTTCAGATCACCTGTTAATGTCTGAGGGATGAGTCCATAGAGAAGAATGGATAAGACTCCTTAAAGACAGGAATGCCCTATGCACATTTCTCAGCGTCTCTTTCCAAAACCCAGCCCACCATACCTCCTGGACTGGAGAGTTACTGAAATTTCTATCTTATTGAAATTCTCTGTGCCTAGTTTCAATGTGGAGCAAGGATCTGCTGATTAACTGTTTTCCTGAAGAACCCATGCACTTTGCTACTCTGCCAAAAAGGATTTAAACTCCTTTACTGAGCAGACAACCAAAGCACTGCAAACTATGAGTCAAAATGCACAGCAGCTGCAGGGATCTGAACAAGGTGGGAGTAGGCCTCTGCTGCAGGGAGACTGGACATTGTGGGACAAATTACCAGGGAAGGAGGCAGGCTGAAGACAGCAGAAGAACTAAAGAAGCTGATGGCCAAGGCAGCAGAAAAATCAGAGAAAAAATTTAGCATGACTCAAAGGCAGCGTTTGTAAGGATAGAGTTGTCAGGGAAAAATCGTGGAGAAGTTAGAATTCAGCAGCATGAGGGGCAAAGGGTTGGTCTCCATTCTCCATAAAGAAGCAGTCCTTGGCCAGAGGTAGCTAAGGTTCAAGATCCCTGGCAGTGCTGGTGTGGCTGCTTAGGTGATCGATTACCTCAGGACCCAGTGAGTTGCAACAGCTCAGCCTAGGGAAGATCTTATATTTATGACATATCAGCTCATCTGATTTGCTTTTATTGAAGCAGAGAGTGCTTGACTGAATAGTTATGCCAGCAGGTTCACAAGTCAGTAACCCCAGCAAATAGTGCAGATAAACAGCTGGGAACAAGCCAGGGCTGGCAGTGTCTTCACTTGGCTCTGCTGCAGTCAGATCAGGATGTGTGACCACAGCCTCAATACAGTGATCATCCACTCAGGTCAAAAAGGGTAACTGCCTTTGGAGATGCTTTGTTATTTTGGTGCCCATGTGCTAAATTTTGAGAAAGCAGCATGACAGGTTTTTCTCTGTTACTTGATTCTTGAGAAAGAAGAGGACTCTTCATAATTTTTCTGTGATTGCAATGTTCAAAAATAAGCTTCACTCCTCTTTATTAAGAAGATCCAGAATAAATTATTGAGCAACTTCCTGTAGTTTTTCTAAATGAGCCTGAAGTTTGCGGAATGTCCACCATCATCATCATCACCTGCTAGAAGCTTTCACCTCCCTTTCAATGAGTTTGTCCTCTCTGGTTACCCTTCTTTGTGGTGGGGAAGGTGATGACTTCTCCATGTGAAAGCTGTGCTCCCTCTGTCAAACTCAGGGCTCTGCATTGCTATTGTAGAGGCACCCAGGACAGCTTTTCCTTTCCTCATCTTTCTGGACGTGTCATGTTTTGGTTCAGTGACCACAGTGACTTACTGTGTCCCTACCATTTTGACTTCCCTTTTCTTTTGGTGTGTGTGCATTTCCCCCTGCAGCCTCAACTTACTCTTTTCACATCTCTTCTTTCAGGACTGTGTGGTGCTGAAGCTGCAATGACTCAGAGAGTCACTCTGGGCAGCTGGAGTTGCAGCAGAGCTGAGCACTACCCGGGGAGGACAGAGGGCTTAGGCAAGGTGTGACACTGAGCTCTGGGGTTGGGACACTGCCTGGCAGCCTTACAGGCCACCAGGACAGCTCTGGAACTCCTGTCACTGTTTCGTTTGATTCTGGCTGAGCACTTTCTCCCAGTCAAGTTTTTTACTTTCTTCTGCAGTCATTAGAGAAAAAAATGGAGTTTTTTTCCATTTGGAAAAAAAATTACATAGTTCCTCAAAGAAGGCTCTAGGAAATAGTTGTCTATGATGATGAAACAATAGGAACAGAAAGGCTTGTGGGGAGCTGATTGTGAATTCTTTGTTGGTCAGGGTGGTACACTATAGATTCAGATTTGGAGGAACTTTACCCTCCCAGAGAGAAACAAAGGGAGTTCCAAAGAAGATTTTCTTCTTTTTTTGATACTTCTGCAAGTTATACTTGATGATACTCAGAAGGAACTGTAGTGGTTGGTGGCCAAATAAAGGTTCAGATATATGAATAATGTAATATTGTTCAGACATGTAAAGATTCTGAAAAGGAAACTATCATTCTCATCTCCCATGGCTTTATCAATGTAAAAAACCTTTAATATATAAAAAAGTTTGATTTTCAAACGTATGACTTGTAATACTTCTTTATCTGGGTTTGCATTAATAATATCTGAAGCAGCCGAAATGCATTTCTTCTGTAGGAATGAGTCTGTCCCTTTTATTACAAGACTTCTCTTGGTCCCAGATTTATGGATCGGTGTTGTTTTCTTGTGTGGGATTTACTTGCAGTCAGGCTACNCTCCCAGAGAGAAACAAAGGGAGTTCCAAAGAAGATTTTCTTCTTTTTTTGATACTTCTGCAAGTTATACTTGATGATACTCAGAAGGAACTGTAGTGGTTGGTGGCCAAATAAAGGTTCAGATATATGAATAATGTAATATTGTTCAGACATGTAAAGATTCTGAAAAGGAAACTATCATTCTCATCTCCCATGGCTTTATCAATGTAAAAAACCTTTAATATATAAAAAAGTTTGATTTTCAAACGTATGACTTGTAATACTTCTTTATCTGGGTTTGCATTAATAATATCTGAAGCAGCCGAAATGCATTTCTTCTGTAGGAATGAGTCTGTCCCTTTTATTACAAGACTTCTCTTGGTCCCAGATTTATGGATCGGTGTTGTTTTCTTGTGTGGGATTTACTTGCAGTCAGGCTACTTGTCTGAAATTCTTTTCCTATCAATGGAAGGTAATACAATTTGCTGAAGTATGAGTCATCTCATCCTTCAGCAGATTTCTAAGGCAGGTCAGAAGAATCATTTTTCTTGGTACCTACTTCTCCCTGCTGACAATAAAGGGAATCTAACAGAGCAGCTCTGATATATCCCATACATGTTGTAAGTGTCTAAAGCTACTTGAGATGAAACCCACTTCCAGTGTTTGTGGGACACGTACACAATCCATCAACACTAATTGGCTTCTGGGTGAAATGGAATCTATGGGTACACAACCTTCCAGGAGAGGTCTGTCCTCCAGTAAGGGAGTCCACGTAATCACGTTGTCTACAGTCGTGACTTTTGTCTCTTCAATAGGTTTGTTGTGTACCAACCAGTGCCCTGTGCAGAAAGGCTTCCTGCTATGTTTCAGGGGAAATTAAAAAGAGTATTAAGCCTGATGAATTTCATCAAGTGTATGGCACTTTTCCAGCAAGGCCTGTCATGCCTATTCTGTTTAATTGGAAAAATCCTGGCCTGTTTTAATTGGGGCATTTGCTACCATGTAGGAGCAGTAACATTGGCTATCCTCTGAAATGGGTTATGAAAAATGTCAGCTAGGAAGAAGATAATGGGCTATACAAATTAATATAGATGAGATAATGATGTTCTGATTGCCTTTCATGGAAGTATCCCCTTTTCTTTATGGATTAAATAAGGAAATTAGGCATTTAGCTTTGGTCCTCTGATTTAAGTCTGTCTGACTTAGATGTCTGCCATAACTTTGAATAGCTGAACTTGGGGCACCTGCATGGTACCTAATCAATGCAAAGAATTATGTTGTGGGCTTAATTAAGCAGTAACAGACCATTCAGTAATGTTAATGCACACGCACAGAGTCAAAAAGACTAATTAATCTGACCTGCAGCTTCCTCTGTCATTTATTATTAAACATTTGAGAATATAGAAAAATGCATAATTCAGCCCTTTAAAATGAAAATATGTACTACGTGAACTTAAGACCAAAACTTTAAGACTTGGACCATTCCTGTTTGAATCTTAATCAACACTGACTCCTAAAGAAAATGTGATCTGTCAAAAGAGCTAAAGATTTTGTAAAAGTCACAGTCTTAAGTGTTCCTGCTAGCAATCAAGACATCCTGTTACCAATTCCATTCACAATTAGCATTTTGCAGTCAGAATTGTTGCATTTTTCCCACACTATAATACGTAATACTTTTCATGGATTTGTTCTGCACTTAGACCTTCCTTAAGAAAATGGGAATATATTCAGTGGCTTGCATAACCTAAAGCTAATAATGAGAGAATTTGGAAGATGGCTTTCCATGGGATCTCTCAAGTTGGAAGTGATCTCAGATAGGCATCTGGTCTAACATCCTGCTCAGAGTTAATAGTCAATGCAGCATTTAGACCACATTTGTTGAGTCAGGCCTTTAAAGCCTTCATGGCAAAAACTCCACAACTTCCTGGGCAGCCTGTCCCAGTGCTTTGCTGTCCTCACAGAGATCCTCGGATCCAATTTGTTCCAGCTGGAATTTTTCCTCTTTTAGTCTGGGACTATTGTTTCTCATTCATCTACCATGCCCCTACATAAGAGGAAGTTGCATTCTTGCTAACTTCCCTGTGGATATGGACAGACTGCTGTAAGGTTTTCCCAAAGCCATGCTGTCCATAGGCTGAACAACCTCTCTCTTGCAGCTTCTGCTCTCAGGTGCCAGCCCTGACCATTCTGTTGGCATTCACTCAACTCACTCCAGTTCACCAATGCCTTGCACTGGGAACCAAAACTGGGAGTAGTATTCAATATGTGATCTAATGAATATCAGATAAAGGTGGATAAAAAGGTGGATAAAGGTAGATTTTCTTTTGTCAATTGGCAGCAATTTTGTTAACAAAGCCCGGTGTGCCAGGACACTGCTGACACATGCTTAGATACATACATTGATGTAGTACCAGAGTGTCCTGCTGCACCTCAAGGATCTGCAGGCAAACACTGGTTTTGAGACAAAATTAGCATCTTTGTCTAGACAATCTTGCATTTTTTGTGACAAAATATGTCAAACCTACCTTGCTGTCTGACTTCAACCCCAATAAATCAGATGGTCTCACAGTGAGCAAATCTACTGTACAGCACACATGCCAAGTTTTTGTTTACAATGCAAATATAAAATGACTTTGATGCTTCC
>VYXD01005955.1:0-53109 GCA_013397195.1 Hylia prasina
GCTTCCATAACCCAAGACAGCTATGTAATCTTTTACTTGTGCTATATTTCAGAAATGGAGCTCTGATATGAATTGAAAATGTGCCTCATCAATTTGTATTGATGATTGATGGAGAGAAAGAAGACTGATTCAGTGATCAGAATTCAATTTTAGTGAAATTTTGCCAACGCTTATATACCATTTCAAGAAGGTTAATTTCTACTACAAAATCAGGTTAAGAATTATACAGACAACTCATACATTTTATAACATCTCTTGCTTGCAGAGGTCTTGATTGAATCACTTGTTTTCCCGTAAACAGGTTTAATCCCATCTTCTGTAATCTTAAAGTTCTGTTTGCCCCTGCCATGGCATCCTGTGTATCAGATCAGCTATGCCGATCAAGTCTGTCTCACACTCTGTCTTGTGTATTCCCACATATTTGAGATACTTAGAAATTATATTTAGCATGCAAAATATTCAAAATTAGTCGTGGGTAGAAGTAACACAAAATAACCCTGTAGGAGATTTGTCTTCACTTTTTGCATCTGTGTACAGATACTCTTCACAGATCACCTCTATATGCTCTTTTGACTTTCACTAATGCTGCTGTATATACAGAACAGTATCCCTGAACAGGCTGGCAAATATCTGAAAGTCTTGAGAAAAAAAAGTGTTATTAAGGATTCGCACATTTTATTTACAGGTGAACCTTAGGCTTCTGAAACATTCATTCAGTGTATCTTTGCTAGCCATAAATATGAGCCTGATATCCAGTCATGACAATTCTGTTTCATTTTATGGGCTTGACCCACAGTAGACAGGAAAGACATAAAATGTAAAGGAATAACACTTGAGACATGAATTGATCGATCCCAAACAAAAGGAAGAATTTGAGATAAGATGGGAATTTTCTACTGTCTACAGCCCATTTCTTGTTTTGAATGCTCTGTGCTATGAGAGCATTCAGACTCACCTGTGCTAAGAGAACTGGGTAAAGATGGGGGAGTATTAAATGCTTCTTGAGTAAGTTGAGGAAACAAATGAAACAAGTGTCTTTCTGCCAGGAATGAGACATGAGTTGTGACATATATTTTCCTCAGTTTTGTTAGTTTTCAAAGATTTCCACTTGATATTTTTTGTTTAATACAATTGGTTATTAGTGAGAAATTTCCATTTCTTCTCAAGGTACTCCACGATATCTAATCAGATTAATTGCTTCAACTTCTTCGTCCTTTACATCATCTTTTATTTTGGGGTATGATGTCTATCAGAATCCTAAAGGCTCTACTAATTAAGATCTGGCAATCAATCAATGTTAGCTGTGGAGTCTCTCTGAAACCTTAAGTCCACACTGTCATGAGAAGAAATCTGCTCAGTCTGTGCTTTCTTCTGTCCTATTACATCATCATGAATGTTTGTGAAAAGAGCAAGGGGAAGAACACTCTCTTCTGAGCAGCTACAGGACAGCAATGTTCTGAGACTGGGGAGGAATCTGATGGACAAGACTTCCAAGTGTGATCACTAATTCAGGGTTTCTCCATCTAGGACTTTGAACCTCAAATACCTTCAAAGCAACCTACATTTCAGAAGGCATATTCTTAGATGTGAAAGTCAGGCTTTTCTCGACATTTCAGATTTTCTACTAAAATTACTGATTTCCTACCACTGTAATGTTGTCTGGGTATGAAATTAAGTTAGTCAATTAAAATTATATGATCAAGTTTACTGCCTTTAGACAGACTAAAAGGATCTGATTTATTTAGTATAAGTGCTTTTAATAGGCCAATTCTACAGTATTCAAGGTAATGGCAGTAAAAAACCCCACCTAAATATCCAGAAGACTACAACAAGATGTTTTCTTCTTTATATTAACAAGAGATGGGAACTTTGGAAGAGAAATGTTTTTTCTCAATCGATGTTATGCTATTGGAAAAATGACTTTTTGCGTAGCTGTTGTAGCTGATACTGTTTTCAATTTTTTAAATTGTCATAATTCATGCTTGGTCTGGTTATTTTGCTTCAAAGCAGATCAAAAATTCAATTAGACTATTATTTTCAAGCCTGTAAACTTAGTTACTAAAATGTGATACAAAATCAGCAATCATTGGCAGTGGGGACAGTGGGTCAATAATTGTTGAAACCATTTGGGACAGGGAGAACTCGAGATTAAAAAATGGTGCATTTAAAATCACATACTTCTAAATTCTAAATTAGCACCTGGTAGCTACCAAATTTATCATCTAGAAAAGTAAATTTCTCCTGAGTCCTGATTCTGCAACGATTCTCACACATGCTTTCCTTTATGCACTTTTTTAGTAATTACTCAAGTATATCAAACTTGATCTACTACCTAAGGTGAATCTAAAGGTACTCTACCACTGCAGGACAGGGGCTACAGAAATGAGTCTGGGTT
Organism: Hylia prasina; assembly: GCA_013397195.1. Taxonomy (NCBI): domain Eukaryota; kingdom Metazoa; phylum Chordata; class Aves; order Passeriformes; family Sylviidae; genus Hylia; species Hylia prasina. The sequence goes on from VYXD01005955.1 coordinate 2,396, forward strand.
TACTCCAGCCTAGGGAAATACATCAGAGGAACTCCTGGCCAGTGTTTTGGATCCACAATAACTTTTTTACATTTGTCACAGAGAACTTTTTTCTAGTCTGCATCAATCTGTTACGAATAACAGGGGCACAGACAAGTAAAAGTATTCTGCCCACTGAGATGGAGAACACTCGTCAAAGACAGGGTTTCTGAGGGATGTGTTGTTTTTACTGCAATATCTACAATTCATTGGTTCTTTAATGCAGTTTTTGTTTAGTGTCACTAGAGACCATCAGATATGGTCTAGTACAGGCTGTTGGGAATGACTTAGGCTTTAAAAAGATGATGTTTCCAAGATAGGAAGAATATCTTGACATTACTTTACAGAAAATGATTAAAATAAAATCGTTTCTGAGCATCCAATCCAGTTTTTTTGATAAAAAATGTCATGGTTGCTATTAATTTTAACGGTAATCCTGTTGCCAACAAACTGAAGCCTCTAAGTTAATACTCTTTCTTTTAATAATTTGGCCATCTGGTCTTTTTTTCCTTTAATTGAGTATTCATGTTTAAAAAAATCATTGCTGCTGTGTGATTTTTTCCTAATTATTAAATTATAAATTGCTGTTTAATAATTTTTATTGCCATGAAAATTACATTACAATTTATATAGTTGGATTAACCTGAGAATGAGTATGTATCAGTAGCATCCCTTTGGAAAAGCATGGATTCTGGATGACTTCATGAAAAGGTCCAATTGCTACTATTATTTCAGAAATATATTGACATACTCAGTATTTTAATTATTTGTTCTTTACAAGTGTAATATCACTCTAGAGGTACCTAACTTTCTCATGCATCATGTGAACCATTCAGTGGCTGTTGTGATGCCGCTCAATTTACTGCCAAATAAATCCATATATTACCACAGTGTAGGTTGACACAAGTGCTGTAGGTTTGCATAAACAGATTCATTCTTTAAAAAGAGAAGGAGCCCATATGTGAAGTGAAAGACCACTGTACTGCTCTATAAGAACTGACTGAAAAAATAATTCATGCCTATGACCACAATTACTTATGTCATGTCAGACCTTGTGACACTTGGTGGTTGTTCAGCTGTTATTTGGCAGCTTGCAATCAGCAGAAGGCCTCATGCAGGTTGCAACTTAATCTGCACTACAATTGAGGAAGGAGAAGACTCTTCCCAGATAATTTCTATTTATTTATTATCCAAAATCTAGCAAGCTATTGGGAAATTAAGTCAAGGAGGAGTTACACATGTACCAGAGATATCTTGATAAATATATGTGAAGAGCTAAACCAATTTACACTTCACCAGCAGCTAACTTTGGGCAGAAAAGAAGAGAATGAGGGAAAATCCAGCGGTATAAGTAGTTGAAACTAAAGCATGAAATAAATGAGAGAGGGAAGATAGAACATAAATAGTTTAACCAAAGTTAGATTTATGGTAAAGACCCAAGATGAATTATCAATATATAAGAAAGTAGAATAGTTGGGTTTTTTCAAATAGGCAACATATGCATATCACCTTTTGGTCTAATTGTGCTAATTTTCTGTTTTCTCTGGTAGACTAATATTGTCAAGCAGCACTGTATCTTTGCTTATAATAATATAGCCTTAGATGTATCTTTAAACTACGGAAATACAGTCTATAAAACTGAGATAAAGTGAGTATATAGTCCATGAAGAAAACACTCATGGAGATAAGTTATCATTAGCTTATGAGTTAAATGGAAGTATTTCAAATTGGGTTCCTCAGTGGTCTGACTTAAGCTTAATTTTATTCAATATTTCTGTCACATTTTGAATAAGATATAAAATTACAGTGCGAACAATTAAAACAAAACTAGAAGAGTCTGCAAATACTTGGCTTATCATTATTCTAATGATCTTGTAAGACTTAGGAATGAGTACTTAAAATTCTTGAGGACGTGTTTTTCTTAGTATTTGTGGAATTGTTCTTAAAATTAGTTAGAAAAATATGTTTATTTATGTTATTACAATGATTGCTTTCCTAAGTTAAAAATGTCTTGGTATATTTCCCTGAATTTGTACTGCACTTATTTTGACAATATGGAAAATTTTGACAGTGTTGTCTTCTACCTGTTCCCAAGACTAACTTTAAATTGCAAAAGTAATCTGTTAAAAAAAAAACCAAAAAACCAAACTCATTTCACACTGTGAACCTTGTGGTTTGCTTATGCATCAGTACTTGCTTTATAAGCAAACATACTATGTCGTGCGGATGTGGGACAATGTCACTGTCAGTGAGGCTTTTTACAGCACAGGTTACCCAGGGATGCTAACCTCAATTATGTCCTCAATCGTGGCCTATTTATTCCACTTGATGTATTAGATCTATATCTGTAGTGTAACAATTGACAATTAAAAATTGAAAAGAAGGAAAATTATTTTATTTTTCCTGTGGGAGACATTGGGAACTCTAAAGCTGTGGGGAGTATTTTAATTATCTTGAAATTAAAAATAGCAAGTTATGTAGTTCCGTGCAATCTTAAATTTACTGAAGGACCAGGAGGACTGTTGTTATCTCCAATTAGTGTGGTACAGTTTTGTATCATATTCAGAGAGAAAGACTACATTAGTTCCTATCCATTCATTGATATGGCTGAATTTACCGAAGCTTCTGACAATGGATAAATACACGTTGGTGTGATAAGAGTTTGGAGTGGGAGTAGCCTGGGGATTGCTCAAGTCTCGTTTGGCCATGTGATAGGAGGGAACCCACAGTGTACCGATTCTTTTGAGAAGAGTTTTCAATGTTCTTCCTGTCTTTGACTCCTTGTCTCCCACCTCTTTGTCATGGTTCTGATTAATTTGACATTCAGGCACATCACAATGCCCTTCCAGTGTCTGTGGTATGTATCAAGAATGGAGAGGGTATCAGCACTCCATAACAGACAAATTTGAGATGGAAGGTGGATAAACAAGATACAAGATACGGGAGAAATCCCTGTTCATTCATTGATATCAGGTCTATGCTAACTGAAACAGTAAAAATGCTCCAGTTACCATATTTTATTTAATCAATTCCTCTCAATAAGTTTTATAATCTTAATCTCAATAAAAGAAACTCAAAACCTCTCTACAAAAGGAAGTGAATATGGCTTCATCAGAGAAAATTGTTCCCTACAGCAGATGAGTTTCTACAGCACCACTATGCATATACTTCTGTAAGCTGAGATAGAAGCAAATTGCACTCCTGAAAGTCTCCTCATAAAATCATCGAATATGCACTGTTCCAGTGCCCAGTCACCCTCTGGGTGAAAAAGCTTCTGATTTCTAATCTAGACTTCCTCTCACATAGCTATATGCCATTTCCTCAAGTCCTCTCATTGGACGAGAGTGAAGAGATCAGTACTTGCCCCTCTGCTTCCCCATGACGAATATGCACACACAAAAGAAAGCTTTGCATTGGAATAACAAGAAAAAAAAGTTCCATATTTCTGTAGAAGAGCTACTGGTTTTAATTTGAGATTTAAAGCTCTAGTAAGGCATACCTTTTATCTGAGGCACTTTGCTCATTCTTCATGGAAATGGGGACTATTTGAGCAGAGGTGTAGGGATGTGTGGGATGGGATTGTGGTAGGAATTGTTGGTAACCCATTTTCATTTTTGTTTTCTTTCTACCTTCTTTTCCATCATGCCTGAAGTTGCCTTTAAGATCATTCAAGAGTTTTGTTTTATAAAGTCACTGCTATTACAGAGAAATAGTAATTGGTGTGCCCTTCATCTCTTCCTTTCCTTTGTCCTTAATATCATCCTTGTATATTATTAAGAAATGTTTTATGTGTGCGCTTTTGATCAAAATGGATGTTCGATAGACTCTTTGAAAGGAGCATTATGTGACAATATATAATTGTAAAATGCAGAATTCAGTAATGGAATTTCCCACCAAATTTAGACTATGTTGTATTTAACAGCAGACAGATTAGTAGGTGGTTAGAAAACTTTTCTCCCTCCCCTGCTCTCTCCTTCCTTTTCTTGATTGCTCTGTTTCATGCTCCACTTACTTAACATACACAAGCAGCCAGGAGACTGCAGCAAAAATGAGGAATTTAACTCTTCACTCTTCTCAGTCTGCACTAGGACCAGGTGCAGAATTTGAAAGGCATAATTTGACTCTTAATGATGATCACAAAAGAATTTGATACTAAAGTATGTAAATCCCAACTAAATATTGGCTGGGACTGTTAAGTGTAACTAAATAAAAAGATTTATTTTGGATGGAACTGGGAGAGATTTATGAAGTATGTAAAATATCACCCACTTCTTGCTTTGGGGAGCTGTGTAGATTTTATGGTAGCAGAGCTGTGTTTCTTACTGAATATGAGCAATACTTTCTGGTCTCATGTTTCTTTACTTTTCAGTGTAACTATAATGGATCAGGAGTGGCAAGGGAGTTACCCATCAAAAAGTCCCACTGTGTTTGTTGTGACCTTGATTCCTTCTATACAACAAATTCATAGCTTTCTTTGAAGGCAGCAGTGTCACATATATTGAACTTTTGCAGAACTGCTTGGTCTTCCTCTGAATTTTGTCTCATTAAAGTTGCTCATAATAATCATGTGTTGTAAGCATTTCATTTATCAGCTTAAGCATGTGGGTGTACTTGCAAGCACTGCAATTTGGAAGGAAATTTGCAACTTCATCTAACAAAATTCAAGCGAGCAAGCAAGCATTATCATAGACATACTTACTCAAAGCAAAAACCAAAGCCCGCAGTGGGGGCACAGACACTCTTAGAGGGTGTGTTGCTTGGTTAAACTAGGTACTCTAAGTATAGTAGGAAATGATTTAGAGTGCCAATTTGGAAACATGTAATTGTATATAACACAAAACATAGTACATAAAACAGAGCGGTGTTCTAAAGGGGAGTGAGATAAGGAGACAGGGCAGTCTTAGATGAATACGTGAAAAGGGGAAAAAAACCCAAAATACTGTTTAGCACATTTGTTGAAATACCCTCTGTGGTGAAGGAGGACGTATATTGTATAGAGCAAATTATATGCCTTGCCACTTAAGGTACTAGTACTCCACTGAGTCTGGTACTCAGTTTAGTCTTCTGGTGTTTTGTGTTTGTCTTCCCTCTATTGGTTACTGCAGTTTGATTTGTTTTGTTAGGGGAAAGATGAGATGAGCTTTATTTTAACGAGGCTTAGTAGAAGGACTAATATTTCCTTTAAAATTATGAAATATTGTCTACACTTGTAGACTACTTCTCCCTTAATATGATGCATTAGATTTTTAGACTTCAATGTCCATGATTCAATCTTCTAGAAATAGTGTACAGATTATTACTTCAATATCTATTATATATGCACTTATATGTGTACACATCTTTGACTAAAACTACTTTGAATACAACTAAAATTGAAATTAACATGACAAGATTTTTATTTTAGAATACAGAATGGAAATGGGCTATGAACATAAACACTGGGAAAGACATGAAAAAAATATATGACTTTAGGAGCATAGGTAAAAAATAATTTCCTTGGGATCCTACATCCAGTTTGACTACCTTATACTCTATTTATATTTCTGACATCTACAACATCACATAGAATTCATTATGTGATAAATTTCCCAATATTAATTATGCATATTGTGAAAATGTATATTCTTATTGAGCTTTTTTTGATAATTTCATTTGATGTTCTGAATTTCATAATTTAAAACAAGGTTCAAAGAGATTTCTCTGTTTGCTTTCTCTTTTTTTTTTTTTTCTGTCATTTATCTTTCTTACAGTTCTCCTCTTAGTTCCTTATGCCTGCTAGACATTGCTCCTAGTTACGGATTGTATTTGATTTTTTAATAGCCAGGGCCAAATTTATTTTCATCAATTCACCTCCTGTGATTAATTCAAGAAGTCTGTATACGTTTTATTTCTGCTGCCACTTAGTGAGCTCTCAGCTCATTATTTCTTCCCAAGGTGAACCTTGGGTGAACCAAAGAGGTCCGTCCATTTATATGGCTCCAGTCCTCAAAGTCAGCTATTCTTTCTCCAACACTCCTTTGTATTGACAGTTCACCCAGTGCACAGTGATGGCAAATTTCATAAGTGTATATTGACTAGTTTGTCGATATCATTAAATGAAAGTGTAAATAAAACTGATCTAGAGAAATTCATTGAGCATGTGCCTTACAGTCTCAAAACTCCTTTTTCAGTATAACTCATTTTGAACTCTTTCTTCAGCCAATTGTTCATTTACTTCATATATCTGACACTCATACTTCCTAAACTTCACCATTATTTTCCACTTGGCATGATAGGAGATATTTGTAGATGTCCGGCAAGATTATTTTTCTAGTTTCCTGTATGGACGAAAATGACGTATTGAAGAAAGTAAGTACATCATGTCAGAATTATCTTCCTCTAGTAGAGCCATCTTTTATTATCTCATTTAGCTCCCATTTTGCTGAAGTATTACCTTTTTTTCAGAGCAAAAGTCCAGATTTTTAGCTGAGAAGATCACTTCTTACCCTTTACTATTCCCCAGTCATATAGTACATCACCCAACTTGGATGGACTTAAAATATTGCTATTCAACCTCAAATTTAAAATGCCAGGAATTTTCCAGCTTGTACAACAGAAAACAGAGACCCCTACAACATAAATGCATCTAGGTTTACCGATATCTCTACTGTAAATATTATAATTTGTATATGTATTGATGATTGATGGAGAGACAGGAAGACTGATTCAGTGATCAGAATTCAATTTTAGTGAAATTTTGCCAATGCTTATATACCATTTCAGGAAGGTTAATAATTTTCTACTACAANAATATAGATGAGTTTATTTCTCTGCATGCTATCTTTTCATTGTCATAGACTGAGATCAAGGAAAGCAATTATGGTTTTTTTGAAAACTTGTTTCTTATGAGAATTGCATGAAGTGATGCCTTAAGTTTTAGCTTACATATTATCTAGATTCTGTACTGCCTTGGTATATAGCTCTGAACTAAAACGTTAGCAAGTTCTCCTCACAGTGTAGTTAGACAAAACAATCCTTTTCCAACCTGAGAACAAAGGACATCGTTGCAGCTTCTGACCCAAAAAGTATAAGCAACAGCAAATTGAGGGAAACAAACTGGGATGATGGGACTTCACAACCTGAAGCTGTACTGGACAATTCACCCCAATATGTAAATGGACCAAAACTTATAAAAATGTAAAAACGTGTGACCCATTGTCCATCTTGGTTGCAGCCTTGGCCAGGCTCTTGTACTGCCCAAGGCATATTCTTTGAAAACCTTTATAGTAAATATCTATTGTATTCCTTTAACACTGTCTAGCCTCTGTTCTAGGTAGCCTCTCAAGGCATCAGATGTGGATTGAGAAGTAGCACTTTAGAACATATACTTCAGAACTTGGTGCTGACACCAGATTGTCCTGACATTGCTATTAAAATAGATTTTTTGTGAGGCAAACTAGAAAAACTTACAGAGGTAGAAAAAAAAGAATCTTCTCCCATTTTCTTCTATCCTTTGTGGAGGATTTTTCAAAGTTTTTCTGAACCTTTTGTGCAAAACACAAAGGCTAGGAAATCTCCAGGAAATATCTACTTATTGCAGAGGAGTTTTTTTAAGTCTATTTTATTTAAGTGGATTTTGGCTGAAGGTAAAGCCTACAGATCATAGCTTTTGTAAAANATTATCTAGATTCTGTACTGCCTTGGTATATAGCTCTGAACTAAAACGTTAGCAAGTTCTCCTCACAGTGTAGTTAGACAAAACAATCCTTTTCCAACCTGAGAACGAAGGACATCGTTGCAGCTTCTGACCCAAAAAGTATAAGCAACAGCAAATTGAGGGAAACAAACTGGGATGATGGGACTTCACAACCTGAAGCTGTACTGGACAATTCACCCCAATATGTAAATGGACCAAAACTTATAAAAATGTAAAAACGTGTGACCCATTGTCCATCTTGGTTGCAGCCTTGGCCAGGCTCTTGTACTGCCCAAGGCATATTCTTTGAAAACCTTTATAGTAAATATCTATTGTATTCCTTTAACACTGTCTAGCCTCTGTTCTAGGTAGCCTCTCAAGGCATCAGATGTGGATTGAGAAGTAGCACTTTAGAACATATACTTCAGAACTTGGTGCTGACACCAGATTGGCCTGACATTGCTATTAAAATAGATTTTTTGTGAGGCAAACTAGAAAAACTTACAGAGGTAGAAAAAAAAGAATCTTCTCCCATTTTCTTCTATCCTTTGTGGAGGATTTTTCAAAGTTTTTCTGAACCTTTTGTGCAAAACACAAAGGCTAGGAAATCTCCAGGAAATATCTACTTATTGCAGAGGAGTTTTTTTAAGTCTATTTTATTTAAGTGGATTTTGGCTGAAGGTAAAGCCTACAGATCATAGCTTTTGTAAAATATTTAAAGCTTTACACTTCTAGTGACCCTTCTAGTGCCTTTTAAGTATTCTTTCCAATTTATGTTAGTTTCTTACCAGGTGTTTTGCCCACCTGCCAAGCAGTAATAGAATGTGGGAACAATGCTCTCAGTGATGGCTGGATTGCATATTTTTTAATCTCATAGCATAGCATCATAGTTTTTAATAGAGTGGTGAAACTATCTGAAAACTGTCGGTAGTGGAAGATGAAACAGAGTGATTTTTTCAAATGTTCACTGCTCAGAAAGAAAAATGGCAAAAATAGCTGGAAACAAGGATAATGAATTCAGCTACTAAAAGGGCAATTTTTACCTCCATTTCAAGATACACTCTCTCCATCTACAATGTGAGAAGGAAAAACTCAGTACATTCTCCCTTGAATCTTTTAATATTATAAAAAGCTATTATTTATTTTTTATCTTTCAATGGCACCAATTAGCATCAATAAAAATTTTACTAAAAAGTCTGTTCTAGAAAGTGACTCCATAGGATCAGCCAGGTTTAGAATGGCCTGGGAAGAAAAAGTCAAAGCCATGGCATGGCATGGCATGGCATGTTCAAGCAGTGCTCAAGTGCACCCTGCTGAAGCTTGTGTTATGTAGTGCTGTAGTTAATGATGTATATGTGCATACTGTCAGGTATTATGGTGAGTAGCTTTGTGTGACTTAATGCTGTCTGTGACATGCTGGCTACCAGCCAAGTTTGTAGCAAAAAAGATGCAGCCAGCCATAGGTCTTTGGGAACACAAATGTAACATTGGTGGGCTTGATGGCATCTCACATTGGAGGCCTGTGTTCAGTCTTGCCATGCTAAAATGCTGGTGTAGCTCCATGACCCTGAGAAAGACTGTTTCTATGACTTCCCCTGAAATAAGGAAGATGATGATTTATGTATTTATTTAAAACTACATGTGAATTGTATAAGCCCAGGTCCCAATAACTTTGTTAAAGCATCTTGCAGGTCTTTTCCTGACTGGTCTCTCCTGCTATGTTTGACTTCTCACATGTTTCAGCATTTCTGCACATCAAGGTTGGAAAAAAAAAGTCTATCTGACAAGCTAATAGATGATAGTCCATGCTGGATGTGCCTTTTATATTTCACAGAGAAAAGCACCTTTCAAAAGTCCTGCCATGATCAATAAAATTTCAGAGAACTTCTATTACCACGGAACATCTGCTCTTAGCTTCTTAAAAAATCCACCAGGATAGAGAGCATGTGGAGCAACATGATCACTGGTCACCATGGCAGTCTCAACTGCTCACAGTAACATGCTATCTCTGCGTGTCACAGAGGTTTCACAGTCAGCATGAAGAAAACCACACAATGGGGGGATAAAAACATGGCCAGTTTTGAGACTGAACCTTAAACATTCTGCCTAATACAAAGTGCCCTATTGTGACAATGTCAGTGTAAAACTGCCTGGAATGGAGCAGAGCAAAGTTAAATAACTCCAAAAATGTCCTATTTTGCAAAGCTATCATTTGTGAACTGAGAGAGAGTGGCATGCTGCTTTTGGTGCTGAGTTGCTAAAATTAGTCTGACTCATCAACCCCAAAGTTAAACATCTTGATAGTGAGGTGAAGATGGGGCAGATATTGTAAAGCATCCTTATCTAAAAATGCTAATCTGTCACAGCTGGTGTAGAAACATATGACTATTAGTCAACCACTCTATACTCCAAAAGTCCAATTCCACTTTCAAATGGCAGCTTCTTCAGCTTTTTCTTCACACCTCTAACTCCTTATATTTAAACCATATGAAAAAGATTGGATCCAGTTGCACGCAGCCTCCTCTCTGAGAAGGAGTTTAGAAAACAAAGGGGGTCCTTTCTGCACCTTGTGACTCAGTGGGAGGACTTGTCTAATAAACTTTGTCTGAAACCCCCACTCCACCTGTATAACTGCAACAGCCAGAGAGAACATAAGAATTGCAGTATTGCATAAAATAAATCAGTGTCTTGCTTGTTCATTAAAATGTGGGGGTTTTTTGAAGTTATTAAGGAAAATAAAACTAAACAAAACCCTGTTTGATTTTGTGTACAGTGAAGTGTACTATTTCTAGGTTTCTCATTGCAAGACCAGAAAAGCTATTGACTTACAATTGAATTCACTTAGAGACAATCAAGCAGACTCCTGGCAGCAAGACTAGTAACTTTTACCCATTTGAAAGATAAAAGGTTCTAGCTGCCAGGGAACAGGAATGCATTTTAAGCTGACATTCAACAAGTTTGTGACAGGGATTTTGTCACACTGATTCCAGTTTGGGTCAAAATTAGGAAAAGCGATATTGCTGTGTGTAAGGTCCATTTTTAACTTTTTAAAAGCTCTGTCAGAATTTCTGGTATTGCATAGAATAATGAAGTAGAAGTATAGATTCATAAGGAAAAAAAGTAAAAGGGATTTCCAAAGGTCATCTGCATCATATCTCTGTCTTAAAAGGATCACATTTCTTTTTTCCTGGCAGTTATTTACCTGACGTAGTGTTGGAGGGAGAAATAAAAATCCCAAGCCCCTTGTGATGTAATTCCTCTGCAAACTAGTCTAGTGCCTCCCAGTAAACTAATATTAAATAAAACTTTACAAATATCCTTTTCCATAACCACAGTTTGACTTATTCTCCAAAGGCAGGGTAATGAAACTTCATTAATCCTTTAGGTCCATTAAAGCTGCTATAATTTTTTCTTGCTGGTATTTTCCTTTCTGGCTGAAAACTCTGGTAGTTTAGTCTCTCCTTGTAAGTCAAGCTTTCCTTTTACTAAACTGCATCCCTGATCCTTTCTATATTTTGTTTCTACACTACTCTGGCTAACTTCTTTCCTAATTGTGGATGTGATACTCAGAGAAGTGTAACTACTCAATAGAATGGAAAGATTCATCAAATAAGCATTCCATTTCTTAAAGAAATGGCTAGTGAAAAGGTATGGTATTTTCTTTTGTTGTATCAGGATGGCATTTTGAATTTTTGTAAAATCAGTGGCCTAGTATAATACTGTCAGGTGAAAGTGTAATCTGTATTTTTCATTCCTACTATGGTTTAACCCCAGCTATTGACCAAGTCCAGCACAGCCACTTGCTCACTTCCATCAGGGTGGGATGGGGGAGAGAATAGGAAGAGTGAAAATGTGAAAAGTCATGGGTTGCGATAAAAAAAGTTTTAAGAGAAAAAGCTGCTCACCAAATCAAAGCAAGACAAGGAATTTATTCATCATTTCCTATGGGTAGGCATATGTTCAGCAAATCCCCATGATAGCAGGGCTCCATCATGCTGAATGGTGGACTGACTTGGGCAAACATCATTCCAAACATCCTGATTCCTACTTCTTCCCCCAGCTTTACACAGTGACCACAAGGCCATAGGGTCCAGAATAACCCTTTGGTCACTTTAGGTCAGCTGCCTTGGCTGTCTCCCCTCCCTACTCTTTGTGCAGCCCCAGCCTCCTACCTGGAGGAGTAGTACCAGAACGAGGAAATGCCTTGATGCTGTGAAAGCACTGCTCAGCAATAAGAAAAGCATCTCTGTATTATCAGCACTATTTTTAGCATAAATCCAAAACATAGCCCCATACTAGCTACTGTGAAGAAAATGGCTGAAACCAGAACCACTTAAAGCTGCATGCTGATTTTGTGGCAAAAAATCAGACTGATTTCTAGACTTAGGTCTAATATGTCAACCTTTTCCAATACAATGTACTCTCATTGCTGTTTTAAAAAAAAATCAAGAAAATACTTCTATTTATATATAGGAAAATCTTATGGATCTTCAAAATTACCTCCCCACAAGAAAAATTGTTCATCATGTCAATTTATATGTCCTGTTCCATTCTGAATAATTAACTACTCTCAAGTAATTGGACTTCTCAGTGGCTTTACTTGAGTGGCTTATGGGTTTTTATTGATTTTACTTACATTTGTGTTTATTCAAGAAGAAAATTTGAGAGCATTGTTTTTTTTCTCATCATATCTGTAAGAGGAACTATTTAACTGCCTATCTCCTGAAAATCCAAGAAATAGAAGGTAATGTAGTTATCTTGCAACTGCTACTGGTATTAATCTGCCATGATACAAAGTTACTTTTTCAAAGGTATTATTGTGAAGTCTACCAGACTCTTCACCAAGAAAATTTCACCCCGTAAGGCCTTGCAAATTTTCATAGAAAGTCAGGCCACAAAGAATGACTAGGTGGTTTTGAATGCAGACTTCGATTTTTGAACTGTCTGTTTTTAATGCTGGTATTTTGTGCATTGCAGTGAAAAAATATAAGGGACTGAAATAGTCAGCATTACAGTGAATATATTTGTCTTAGGTTAAAAATGTAAGATGTGCCCAAAGTATGTATTCTGTCACCATCTGAGGTGTTGGAACCAGGTGGGGCAGTGTTTCCCTTATCTTCTGCTAATGGCCCATCAATGCCTTGCCCCATGACTCATAGATAACTCCCTCCGGAAGCCGTTTCTGTTCAATGGGCCATCAAGAACCCATTAGAATGATATCAGCCCATTGTGAGATGCTCCACCCAGGGGGAGGAGCCAAGCATTCCCACCTGCATATAATCCTGGGTTTAGGACAGCAGAGTCAGCTTTTTCCCCCACTGGATTCACGGAGGACAAGAGCTACCAGACCTTTCTACATGGCCACTGCTTCGACAAGACCATTTCATCTGGACTGCTACCACCACCCTAACTAGCAGGGTGTCAGGTTGTATTCTGACTCTGTCAGTGGTATTTTTATACTATTGAATTTATTTTATTTTACTTTATTTTACTGCTTTTCTTTTGCTCTTATTAAATTGTACTTCTGACTTGGAGTGTCTCACTGGTTTTGCTTTCAAACCAGCACATATTACAGCTGGTCAATATGTTCAGCAGCCTTTTGTTAAGGTGGTAAAAAACTACAAAACCATATTGGGAGAAGATGCTTTTTGAAATTTCCTGTGCAGTTCAGGATATTAATGAACCTGGTAGAAAGAAGTAAAATCACAGATATTTTAGTGTCTTCTGGTATTCAGTTGTTTAAATGAAGAGAAATGGATTGTGTCCTTTTTAAAGCCTCAGACACAATTAACTTAATTATTAGATCTCTGTCTTCGGCTTCTAATATGTTGGGGAAGATGAAATAAGAAGGCCCTATGTGGAGAGGGCAGAGAATGTGAGCCAGATTGAGATGAAAACGAGCTTTCAGATGACAGACCTTGGTTGCTGAGCAACTGGTGGGCAGTGGTGCAGCTGGTGGAAGTAACTCCCTTTTCTGTCCCACAGACAAAGCAAAGGGTCTGATAAGATGTTCTGCTTTATTCCTTAAAAATGTAGTTTATCTTGTACTTGTAACCTTCCCCTGAAGTATGATGTATTTGTAATCCCATTGGTCCAAAGTTCTTTCCCCCACCCACTTTCAAGCCCCCTTGAAAAGGGGCACCGGGGAAGACGGTGCCATCTTTGCCTTCCTTGCCATCTTTGCCTTCTTAGCTATCTTTGCCCTTTTCTCCGTCTTTGCCTTCTTTGCTCTCTTTGCCATCTTTGCTTTCTTTGTCCTCCCCTTCTCCCTACTCTCTCGAACCTCTCTCGCTCTCTCTCTTCCTATCCCCATTCCTTGGGGCCTGCCTTGGAGTTGCGGCTGGCATCTCCGAGCAGAGCCCCCACAATAAACCCTGTATCATAAGACCGGGCTCTAGAGATCTCTCGTCTCCAATTGTCCCAACCGTTCTGGATCAGCGCTCGCTACAGACTGCTAACTACACTAATAGATCTTATTCTCAAAAATATCTTGCAGAGGAACAAACATCCGATATTAAATCACCACTATGTTAATCACCCAGAATTATTTCAGAGTGATAGAATTTATATATCCAAGAGCTCCAGAAACAGCCAGAGAATCACAGAATTACAGAATCACAGAACCACAGGATGGTTGAGGTTAGAAGGGCTCTCTGCATGTCATCTAGTTAAATATCCCCAGTCAAGCAGGGCTACAGGGAGTCACTGTCCCAAAGAACTTTTGAAGTTCTCCAAAGAGGGACACTGCACAGTCTCCCTGGGCAACCTGTGGCAGTACTCACTCACACTCACAGAAAGTGTTTTCTGATGTTCATAGGGAACCTCCTGTGTTTCCAATTATGTTCATTGTCTATGATCTTGTCACCACTGAAAAGAATCTGTTTCTGTCTTCTTTACACCTTCCATAATGGTTTCACGTTCGCCAATTTCTGGTTCGTTTCCCGCCCAACGCACCAATTATTGTCGAGGTTTAGTGTTTGCAATTTTATATATATGACTAGGAGAGTTCAAAAAGCAAAACAGGCTTACCTTAAAATTACAAAAGATAATTTATTTACACACATCAAGAAAATAAGGAAAAAAAATAAACTAAAACTAAATAAACCACAAATGAAACTTTCAGACCATCCTTATCTTCCCCACCTACAAATACTCACTTTCCTACACACAACTTGAAGAAAGACAAAACCCGTGACTTCAATCAGTTTTACCATGAAAAACTAATCTTCCATCAGTTCTTTAGGAAAGGAGTCTTTTTGAGTCCCATGGAGACATGCTCACACAAGGAACAGTCCTTGGGTGGCTTCTATGCCACACATCTGCAGCAGCCTGAAAAAAAAAAACCTTTGCGAACTGTGCAATCCTATCTATTAGCAGCTTTCCCAACACTGCATATGGGTCATAATCTGCTTATTAGGGGTACTGTTTTAAGGATGCCTCTTCTAGTATAAAGCAAAGATTCCCTTTTTCCTTGTTTCCAAAATTATCTTCATCTCAAAACTCAAAGTATCTTTTTCTCTATTTCAAAAAGCATCTGCATCTTAAAAACTCAAAATTTCTTTTTCCCTTAGGAGCACAAAGAAAACTTCATAATCATTTATACTAGCATTTTACATCCCCCCTAAACAGCATCTATATGTTACAGGACAAAACATTCCGTTCTCCAGTGATTACTCGAAAAACGTCCAGCCGAATTAGGCCACTCCTTTTCCTTTTCCTCAAATAGTCTTTTCACTCTTGCTTCACGGACTCAGTCTCAGGCTCTCCTCTTCATGGTCCCATTACTTGTCTTCACTCTGGGAAGAAACTTTCAGTACCTGAAAGATCATCTGCTGGCAATTAAAGAGTTACTTGTACCCAGGCCTGCGGTGACCATGTGGCCTCTGCTGGGGGGAGCTGCGAAGTCCTCCAAAACCACGCTAGTGGTGTGGGAAGGCTGCTCCTCTTCCACCCCTCGGTCTGTGGTCCTCTCCCTCTTGGGGCCAGCGGCTCCCTGAGGCCTCAGGAAAGCGGGGGGGAAACATCCTCCAAGGCCCAGCCGGCAACACAGGCAGCTGCCGGGGGAGCTTCCCCTTCCCTCCCCCCACTGCTTGCTGTTATCGGGCCCCAGCACGACCAGGGGCGCTCCCCCACGGGGGCAGCAGCTCCCTGGGGCCCGGCAGCCCAAGGGCAGCGGGGCCTGACCCGGCCTGGCCCAGCCCAAGCATGGCTGGGGCCACTCCCCGGCAGGGGCAGCGGCTCCCTGGGGCCCAGCCGGGCCTGCCCCAGCTGCTCACAGCAGCCTCTGCGAGATATTACCTGTTCGCTCGCCAGGAGAGAAAGAGGTCAGATGCTCCGCCTTCTCAGCTTTTTATACTGTATTTCAAAAGTCGCAGTCCTTTTTCCTCACTGGTTAAACAGCCAAGAACTGGCCTCTGATAGGTGTTCAACCTTTCCAAAGGAAATTTAGGTCCTGGCAGGAGCAAACTGTGTCAACCCATAACACCCTCTTTTCAGGTGTTTAGCAAAATTAGTAACCTTACTGCTGAACCTTGTTTTCACCAGGCTGAAGAGTCCCAGATGTTTCAGGTTTTCTTTACTGGTGAGATACTCCAGTCTCCTGAACATCTTTGTTTCTCTTTTCTGAAATTTATCTAACACACCCATGTCTCACGCTGCAAAGCCCAGAACTGGATACAGTACTCCAGGTGTGGTCTCAGTAGTGCTACGTAGAGGGACTGGATCACCTCTGGTGATCTGCTAGGCTAAATGTTGTCTAATGCAGCTCAGGATACCAGTGACATTTGCTGCAAGGGCACATCACTGACTCATGTTCAGCTGGGAACCCCATGTCATGTTCTGCCCAGTTGCTTTCCAGGTGGGTGTCCCTCAGCATACACTGGTGTGTGGGGCTGTTCCTCCCCAGGTGCAGGACTTGGCATTTCTCTTTGCTGAGGTTCATGGGTCTCCTGTCATCCCACCCCTCCAGCCTGTCAGCCCCTCGGCATGGCAGCACAACTCTCTGAGGTATCACTGCTTCTCCCAGTCTTATACCACCAGCAGACTAGCTGAGTGTACATGTTCTCCCATCTTTCAGTCCATTGATTAAGATATTAGGCAGGATTAGACCCAAGATGGACCCCTAGATGCCACTAAACAAGAATGGCTACTGCAGTCATTAGTACACCACTGATACGAATCCCCACTGATGTAAGGACACGCATAGATTGACCAAATCTAAGGAATACTATTTCCCCTTTCTGTTGTGTGTATTTCTAAAAGCAAACATGGCTTGAGATTTAGAAAAATAACTAAAACAAAATAAGTAGTCTTGTAGTAGATTTGGGAAAAAGGAGCAGAAAGCCAAAATACTTTCCAGTTTCTGAATACAAAGCACATTTTTCTCTCTGTGACAGTTAATGGGATGAACAATGCTGCATGCATCTAGGACTTGTTTCCAAACATTGTCAAGCACAAGTAAGCAACTTTTTTTTTCACTTCTGCATACAAGGATATGCATAATTCTTGCTACTCTTCCAGTAGCGAGAACATTTCCCAAATTGCCCTGGGTCTCTCCTGTCTACCCTAGTAAAAAAGTCTTTTTGCTTTGGTATGCAGTGTTGAGGTACTCAGTTAGTGTTTTCCTCAGTATCACACAGAAAGTTATTCTGAAAATGGTCTCACTGAGAACTGCAGCCAAAATAGTACCGTACTAACCATCAACATGAGTGATGGTCTCTATTAAGTAAACTGAGACTTGCTAATGCTAAAATTTTGGGCGTGGAATTGGTCTGTATATCTGGGAAAGAGCATATTAAAAACAATATATAATAAATAATACATTTTTACATCATTTTAATTTGAGTACTTTCCACAGTAGTTCTTTACTTACTGTCATTTGATCATTTCACTTTTTGTGAGCACTTCAGAGATTAATTATTCTTCTGCCTTTTTTTCCCCCGAGAAAAATACCAGTTAATAACCCTGCTCTGAATGCTTGCTGAGACAAGGAGTTGACCATGACATTGTTTGATCAAAACTAAACTTCCAGGTAATACATAGCACAACATAACCATATTTTCAGTAAACTCTTACTCATCATTAGGACATATCTCCATAAAATGTAATAGTCAATGTGAGATTGCAAGTGTATTTCCTGTTAGCATTTTGTTTTATAGTTAATACCCCTAAGACTACAAAAAGCTCAATTTATCATTTTGATGAACTGGCAATGAAGGATTTATTGAATAAAGCCCTTGTATTTGTTATTCTTAGAAGAGTAAACAAACAATCGTGTATTGCTAAAGACTTCAAAGTAAAATACAAAGCAAAGCAAAACAAGCAAACAAATCCACAACAGCCTCCAAACTAAGCAACATGGCATCCAAATTGTCTTCTGTGTGTGGTTCTACATCTAAACAGAATTGAGAGCAGGGTATGGGGCTTTTTACATATTTATTCTTTATATTCTTAGTATTTTAAATGGAGAAGAATATTGTTAGTCTCCTGAAAATTGCTTTTTTTCCTCATCATTAATTCTTTCTAACTTTTTTGAATTGGGCTTTTTTTGATGTGTGGTACTGAATAAATGGCTTACATATTCTTCTTTTTATAGCCGGGAGATGATAAACTTGTGAAAATAACCTTTTATGTCTTTACTTAGCCAGAAAATTTTCAAAATTTACTTTCCTAGGGAGGTTTATTCTGTGCTCTTAAGGAATTAATATTATAAAAGCAGTATAGATTTGACCAAAAAAGGGAAGCTCTTTCACAGCTAAATTCCTCTAAATTTTGTCTTGTCACCAATAAATGAATACATGACATAATAATCACTTTGTTCACTCTTCTTACCCAACTACTACCTAGTCAATATTGCTTCATTACCATTGAATCTAACATCTTCTTTCAATCTGGAAAATTCACCAACTTTAAAAGGAACGTGAATGTGTAATTTAATCTAATAGCCTCCAAGTAATACACTCTAATTACAGTCGCCTTCTTGAAACTATGGAAAACTTTGAATCTTAGTTTGAATTACTTATGCCCTTTGTAATGTGATTTTGCAGTGATGATAACACTAATGCCATGGGCTATGAATTCTAATTGAAATCAGCTCTGGATTCAATTAGGGGGAAAAACTCATCAATTCCCACTGGTCTCATTGAATATCATTACAGAGAATTCTTTCCTTGGAGTTAAGCCTGCTTTGAACTGTTCTGTCTTTTCACTGTTTGCATGTTTCTTTACACCCTCTCAGTTGTGCTGGTTTAATGGTTTAATTTTTATAGAACTGCATGGTCAAACAGATCAAGGAACTGATCCAGGATTTTTAATGTTTGTGTCAGCATAACTGAAACCATATTTGAAAATCAGATGTACTTTGAGCCATCTTTGTCATTCAGCAAAATGATTGGATTACCATCAGATTTATTGCCAGGGTAAGTTAGAGGCAGGTCTGCCATTAGGGGGAGAAGATGTTATGATTTCTCCCATGATAAAGAGCAGGTAACTATTTCTGAAATTTCATTCTCATATTTCTACATTCTGATATTTGTTTTACCTGCACAAGCCTGTAACAACTTCATCCAAGAAATGAAAAACTGCTTGACATTCTTATCCATCTCTCATGTTTCATTCATGTCTAGACATGAGCAGAAGCTGTTACTGGATTTAAAAGTCTTCCTCCTCCTTTTGTGCCACTCTTTGCCCAAGCAATAAATAAATATTTCTCTTAGGATTCTAGGAAATTATCTGATTGTCTACAAGGTTGTTTGCCAAGTAAAACAACAGACTAGCCAATATATTATTCATGTAAAAGAAAGAAAGAATATAACTGACAGTAGTCAAACATGCTTTATAAAAAAAATTGTGTTCTAAATTCTTCATTTTTTCAATTACATTCATTTACTTCAATTACAACTGAAATATGTAAGTTTTAGGACTGTTAATCATGTTTGACTTTTTAAAGGTTTTTTGTTTATTGCTTTATGATTAGAGAGAAAAAGAGCATGCTCATTATAGAACATTTGTATTCAAAAGTAGTAAAGTCTATGCTCAAATGTCATGTAGTCATATACAAAGAAATATATTTATATACGAAGCCTGGCATATGTTTTCCTGGAAAAATCTTTGTAAAGGGCATAGAGATTATCAACTTCTGCTAAACTGATGTGGCAAAAATTTTTGATATGATACTTTGGTGTATTAAGAGAGTGACCAAATTAAAGGAGGTTATCTTATTTTCTTTCTCTGGACATATCTCAATATACACAAATAAAATTCTTACAGCTGAGACCAGCTTTCTAAATTTTTTAGTCTGTAGTTAAGTTCTGAATGCATGTGGCAACACACAAGTCAGCAGAGGGTAGGAAAAGGAGACATTTTTTGATAAATTCTTCAGGTTTTCAGGATATGTCTCATACATGTAAAACAATTATTATTTGTTGTGTTTAACCCTAGTAGGCAGTTCAGCTTGGTCACTCCCATGCAGCAAGATGGCAGAGAGAATTGCAAGGGTAAAAGTGAGAAAACTAATGGGTAAAGAAAAATCTGAGCATGCAAGCAAAGCCTGCACAGGAAAGCAGGATTTCACCAAGAATAATGGTTACTTGGAAATAAATGTCACCCCTTTGTCCCTCTTTCTCCCCACTGCCCTGCTCCCCTCCATTTTTTATCACTCAGTACAACATCTTATGACATGAAATACCTCTTTCATTAATTTGGACAAATTCTCCTGTGGGCTATGTCCCCTACCACCTCCTTGTTCACCCCAGCCTAGACACTGGAGGGACAACATGAGAAATAGAGAAGGTCTTGATGATGATGAGCAGCACTCAACAGTGTGTTATCAACACAGTTTTGATCACATATACCAAATGTAGCACCATGCAAACTACTATAAAGAAAGTTAACTCTATCCCAGTCAAAAATGGAAAATCTGGATCACCACTATTTTAGCAAATGGAAAAATTTCTAACAACTTTTCACAAAGACTACATGTCCGAATAAAAATTATGACGATATTTGGTATCACATTTTCTTCTGCCAGATTTGCTTCTACTATAACCTCCCCATGCCTCCCCATAACTTTCAGTCTTGTACTAGGGTCCATACAGCAGTTAGCATGAAGTGAAACTCTGTTTCATGAGGCATCCAGTTAATGAACTATAATTCATTTTAAGAATATGTAATAATGACTGAGTGAAATGAGATTGTAGGTATCATATGCTTAAAGCTGTACTGAGCTATAAAAATACACAGCTACTTGAGTACATGATAGGTGATGGATGGTGATAGTAGGGTTCACACAGATAGCATCAGAAGTTTTAGACAGACAGAATTGAAAGTTCTTTTTTGACTTTTTTTTTTTTTGCTTGTGTGAGAAATAAGCCACTAACCAAAGGCTTAATGGCTGCCATTCAATTACCACTTGTCTACCAGAAGTACATGTTCATTGACTGTTATTAAAACTAAGCTGCTCTTTGACTCTTCAAGTGAAGAAAAGTTGGTTGAATGTATATTACATCAGAATGGGATGGAAATCTTCCCTGATCTGAGTTGCATAGGCTGATTTCTCCTGTTGCATTGTATCTGTGTGTCCCATGAATAGAAAGGGCTATTTGAAGAGCTGAACCTTAAGGAATTAGGCAGGCAGAAGAGGCAGTATGTGTGTATGGAGTATATATTCATAATGTATTCTTTCTGGTTGTGGTGGGATGATTCCATCCAGCTGCTACCTCCTCCAACAGTAGCTCACTCATTCCCTACAGTGAGACTGAAGAGACAATCAGAAACATAAAAGTGAAAAAACTTGTGGACTTAGATGGCCAGCTGAATAAGTGAAACAAAGCTGCACACACAAAGAAGGCAAGTTAGTAGTTAATTCACTCTTCCTTCTGAAAGATAGATGTCCAGCTGCTTCCTGAGAAGCCAGGCCTCAGCACACGTAAATGCTGCTTGGGGAGATGGAGACCATAGCAGTGAGGATCAGCTCTTCCTCCTCCTTTCATTGAGTTTTCATTGCTGAGCAGACATAGTAAGGTATGGAATATCACTTTGGTCAGTTTGTGTCATCTCTCCTGCCTGTGTCCCCTCTCAGACTCCTGTGGACTCCCAACCCACCTCTATAGAATGGGAGGAGAAAAGGCCTTGATGCTGTGCAAATATGGTTTAACAACAGCTAAAAGATTGGTGTGTTATCCTCACTGTTCCAGTCACAAATTCAAACCACTGCACCATATGTGCACCATTATGTGATAAGAATTAACTTCATCCCAGTCAGACCCAGCACACAGCTGCAGAGCTTTGTACCTTCTCTCCTGCTCTAGAAATGGAAGAGGTAGAGGGAGGCAGAATGCTGTGCTGCTGTACAGCAATGGGGATCTTAGCAATCCCCAGTACCACAGAAGGCAAACACAGAGCAGAGGTTAATGATTGCAGTCAGGCTCTTTAGCAGTCAAGTAAATGTACATTTGCTTCAGACTAATGAAACTCAAGAGAAATATCTGCATTTCTAATTACCAGCCATCTTGAAATAGAGGACTTCAGTGATCAAGTAGGCATTCTGTCACTCAGCAAAAACATTCAATATTCAAGATCCCCAGACTTTTTTGAGATGAATTAGGGCTTCAGATGACTCAAAGAAAACTCCTCATCTCTCACTATGAAGGTATTTGCAGACTCTGCTTGCTGAACCAGCTGTGGGACCAGAGACTCATGCTCGTCACAGGACCAAGATATGGCTGAGAAATGTCCTCGCTGCTGTCAGAACCTGATACTTGTAAACCAGTGTGCTTCATGTTGTTTTGAAGACCTGAATATTTGGAAGTACTGGGGTTAACAGCCATTGAAGATGACAATATCAAGAGCAGCAAAATACCTATTTTGCTGCCTGCTTTGAGATGTCCGCATAATAATAATTAGTTATTTAACTCAGTTTTTCCATGGTCATTTTTGACAGCCAATATCATTACTTCTATTCATGAATTAGAAAATAGTCCTCCACTGTGTCTACACCACAGGCATTCAAAGGGTAAACCTGGAAGTAGAATCTAATTCAACTTCTTACCCCAGGTTCTGTGTTTTATCACCCCAGAAACCTTCTGGAACAGGTTTCACTGAGATTGAATTGTATATTTTGTGAAATTCCGAGCTTTAAAACTGATGGTATTACATGCTATTAAAAAAATTAATACTGTTAATTATTATGCTTAACTTGATACGTGAAATTATATGCCATTTCTTTTTCTTTCCTCTTAAATGGCCAAAGCCTTCAGAATCATATCTATCAAGAAATTAATACATGGAAGTATGAGAGGAAAGAGATGGGTGACACAGATTAGATGCTGGTTCCCAAGAATTCTAAGATCCTTGTGGGAACACACCCTTCTTGTTTTTTTATTTCCTCTTTCCAGTGATTTCCCTACTCCACCCACTAGTAACTTGAAATTGTGGCCAACGCAGCAATGCTAGGGATCCACTAGTGAAGCTTTATTTACAGGTTTTTTTCTTCAGCATTGGAAATAAGGATATGCACACAACTCTACAAGTAAACCTATCCCTATGCAATTTCCTATCACGTTAATTTTCCTCATACTCAAGAGAGCTGGAAATCTGACAAGTATTAAAAACTGTAATCTTATAAATCTCATTCTAAAATAAGTGTATTATAAGTTATTTTTCAAGATTTCCTTCACGGAAGCCTACAAAATTATAACATTGGGTGTTTTACTGGTCAAATAAACTGAGGGTACACTCTGAGCTGCTCCAAGCCACTACTGCAGCACTGAAGTCAGTAGCTACCAGTGACAATTCTGCACTAGTCACACACTCATGAAAAGAATTAATCTTATGCTATGTCTTGACCAAGTTAGAATCTTACCTACATGAACTAAGCAGATTAATTTGTTGTATGTATGGATAACCAAGTAGCTGAAGTAAAAAAATGTGAGCTAGTATGTGAAAAGTGTTCCTTTTGCTTTGTAACTAGACTTTGAAGGCTTCAGCTTCAGAATAGCTTCCCTAAAACTTCAGGCTATGACTGGGGAAATAAAATAAATAAAGCAGCTGAGTGTCACTTCTTTTGGCAAAAAGCTGGAAGCTTTTGATATGCCAGAACTTTAACACAAACACAAATCATGTTTAAGGCCAGTCAATCACACTGAGCTAATTCAAAATGCACTTCTTTGCAGGAATGGCTTTAATCCAGGCTGCCATGTGAGAAAAAAATTTTGTTCTGCTTCAGCAGTGCAAAGGCACGGGGGCTTCTGAGCACTGTCATCTTGAAACGTAATTTCCCTTCAAATGCTTGTGTTGATTATTAACTTTCTGGTTACAGCTGAAATAAAACATTTATGTTCCAGAAGGAATGGTGGTGCTAGAACTTCTAATTAATCTTGAATCTTTGAATCTTTGAAAGATTAATATGAAGATGTGCCTGAGTATGAGACTGTGATTGTGGTATCTCAGTACATAATGTTTCCATTCACAACCAAGAAATTAATCTTTCCCAGTATATCCTTCAGTTCCCTTTAATTTTGTGCAGTAGAGTATGACAACATTTTTAATTCTGATATTTCCTTATGGAAGGGTTTCAATAAGACATAGACCTCTGAGACACTCTTGGAGAATTATATCTTGCACACTGCAAGAATTTGAGGGAATAGATATACTGTTAAACACCATGAATGAGTGAAGATATGATGGCTGGGTTAAATACCATGTAGGTTCTAAGACCTCTTGAAAAAAATGCACATAAATTCCCGATGAAGTATTGTGGTACCAACAGATGAAACTGCCACTGTTGAGTATTTAAGATTTTAGACTGAGAGAAAGAAGCAGGCAAAAATAAACCAGCCATATTCTGAAAAGCCTTGGATGGAATGGACACCGAATCAGCTGAAGTCCCACTGAGCATGCTGGAGATTAATACACTCATATTAAAGATGAGCTAGCATAAGTTTGAACTGGGAATTTTTGTGGTTTGGAGTTATGATCGCTGGTAATTTTGCCACACCGATGTTAGTCAAACTGGGTTTAAACTCACTTCCTTAGTTACATGACTGATTGACATTGACATTCTATCGATACCAAGAACAAAAAACTCTTGTCTGAAGTTTAATTCACTCTTAAGTGACAGGGAAGCCAGTTAGGAATTCATTGAGTGAAATATAGCACAGTAAAGCTGGAAAATCAGGAAGTAGAAGTAAAAAAAAATACATTTAAGAAAAAAAGTATTTCTAGAGAAATTTATTTTTTATTAGGACCATAAAAGTTTTACATACTTTTAAGTGCTGAAAATAACTGGGAATAACTTAAGACCAATACAGATAAAACTAAAGTAGGCCAATATAAAACTTGCTTTCTGTTCATTTTAATTTCTGCTAATTTCAGAGCTAATTCTGTATGGACTTCCTTCCAAAGTTAAGTGAACAACAAGACATTCTAAAATCATTACTATCAAAAATATCAGTAAAAAGACAGAGCTATCAAAAACCTTTGCTTGGATTTGGACTTTAAATCTTTGCACATTGTAAGACAGAAATATGAATTACAAAATATGAGAGAGATTTTGGGAAAGAACAAAATAACTTTCTCCTAAGTACATTGTAACCAGACATTCTGTGTTTCAGTTCTGGGGTTTGGTTTGTTTTGATTGGCTTTTGGGGTTTTTTCTTCATTGAATTAAAATTCCAGGCAAACTAATTTCCCTTTGCAGTGATTTTCATTTGATGTATTTGTCTATTCTACTACACAGGATTTAATCTATATCACTCTGAACTTGTCCCCTTTTAGCTAAAAGTGACTGTTTCTACAAAAGAAGTAATTTTTCTTTTACTTTTTTTCTACCTCCTTTCTTTTTGTGATGAGTTGGCCCTGGCTATCAGCTAAGTGCTCACAGAAACTCATTGCTCCCTCCCCTAGCCCAACCAAGTAGGATAGGGGAGAGAATAGAAAGACTGAAACTAATAAACTCATGGATCAGGATACAGACAGTTTAATAGGTGAAGGAGAAAAAAAAAAAAGCCACAGAATGCAATCTAATCATTTGCCATCTCCCACGAGCATACAGATGCCCAGACAGTCTCCACATAATGGCCACCTTGGAAACCAAGGAGCTCCACATCTTTCTTCCTCTAGCCCAGTTTTAATGCTAACTATGATGTTATATGCTATGGAATTTCCCTTTGAAAAAATTGGGACAGCTGTCTCAGACAGCTGTCAACTTCTTTCTGACACCCAGCTTACTCTCTGGGGAGGGATGGGGGAGCACAATGATAAAGGAGAAACCATTGATGTGCAATGATGATTGTGCAAACAATGTTTAACTGTAGTCAAAGTACTGGTGCATTATCAATTCTGATTTAAGCACAAATCCAACCCACAGCGCCACAGCAGTTACTATGAAGACAGTTAACTTAATACCAGCCAGATTCCATACAGTCCTAGAAGAGCTTGCCCATTTTCCAGGCCACTAACTACCTAGCCTCTCTTTTCAGCTTCCAACAAATAAAACAAACATATCCTATTCTTTGTTACAATCTTCAGCTTTTTTAATTTTTTGTTCCAGAACTGACAGGTAGGGAGGTGTTATATGTCCGCAGTTTATAAAGTTATTTGTGGTCTTTCAAGACTAAAGACTTGAAGTTAGATTTGTTTCAAATAAAAATTGTTCCCTCCAGAGCCTATGTTTGGTTGGAGGAACATAAGATAACCACAGGGTTGGAAATGCACAAGTACTTTAATAAAATAAAAAGTAACTGCTTCGTTTACTTTTTTTTCTGTCTTAAAGAATCAATAATGGAAATGGAAACCATTACTGTCCATGTGGCAGCCTACTTAAAGAGCTTTGATACCTCCCAGCATAGATGGGGTTGCTGAAAAGAGAAGCCAGGGAGTTCACTTCTATTAGAGAGCTGGGACCAGAAAATGTGATGGGGGCGGAACTTCCAAGCTGTGCAAATTAGTGCCTAAATCACGTCAGCCTCTTATACTGTTAATCCAGTGTTCTTTGCTGTTTTTCTGCCAGATGAAATAAATGGTAATTCATCAAAACAGCAATCATAGACCTGTATTTTTTGTGTTCTACAGCTGAGCTTCATTAAAAGCTTTAATATAAAGCTCCACCATGGGAAGTCTCACAGAGCTAAAATGGGAGGTCTCCTAAACTTTTCATTTCAAACTCAGGTTGTATCTCATAAACATTCTTTAGTGATTTGGTTTTTTAGGACCAGGGTGTTTTGGGGTTTTTTTTGTTTGTGGGGGTTTTTTTTGTTTGTATCTTCTTTCTTTCCACTGGTATCTTAAAAAAAACTTTGCAATTTCTTTGGAAAAATAAGGTTTAGCTCACAAAGTTCAGTTTTAATGGGCTGTGAAGAGGAACAGAAACAATAATTGTAGAAGGGGAAGATAGGAGCTGACCAAAGTAGGGTCTGAATGTCATTTCACATTCATTGCTGCAATGAAATGGATGCAACTTATAGGAGGAGCTGCAAGGGTCACTAGTTGATAAAGCTATTTATTTTAATTCTCTGTTTCTAGGTTCTTATGGAAGAGGAAACAGAAAGTCCCTTTATCAGCATAGGAATGCCTGTGAATTTATGGGTTGAAAAGACCTTCATTTTGAGGACAATTTCCTCTAAAGTTGGTAGGCTAATAGGCAACCTCACAATTCTGTAGGTCTGACACAGTGGGAATATTTAAATAAGTAGTTGATTTGCATTTTGATTAGATACTTTGGTTACAACTTGCATAATTTTTCTGGAGGGTCTGGTGTTGTACTAATAAGAGGTCACCAAACTTTCACACCTACCAGCCCCTCCCATGTCTCTGTTTGAGGCAGAGAAGACATAGTAGACAATCCAAGAAGATTCTGTGTTACCTTGCAGCTGAAGCAGCACTCCAGGTTTCAGTTTTACAGAATTCGTTACCTTGTACTCATTTCGCATGCACATCTTATTGATCTGCTCATTACCATGTTCTTAAATACTTTTTTACTTATCTATTCATTCCAGGGCCAGTAATCTCAAGTCAAGTCTTTGCGGCAGGAATGAACTTAATTCAAGCATTTTGTTCAGAGTTGATCAATTGCAATAGTCATTCACTATAAAAGTTTGCAAAGAACATTAAAGTTATAAATTAAATGAACAGGTTCCAATGTGCTTATAATCAGACTTCCCATAATATGTTTAGCTGGGATGCAGCTCTACAGTGTAACAAGAATGACACTGGTGTATTAAGACCAGGGTGAAAAACACAACACTGTGAAAATACATCAAGGGATAACAGTGGAAACACTACAGGAATTTATCTAAAGGGAAAAATATAATGGAAAATGCATTTCTTTGGAAATTCTTTGGAAAAATTTGTGTGTCACTACAAATGACAAGAAAGTGTCCTACCTGACAGGATTAAGCATGCCCACTTTTATTTCTGATACTGCTCTGCTGGGTGAGCTACCAGCTTGCTGTGCCTCCATTTCCTTGTCCACTGAATAAGGTTATGGTGTTTTTCCAAAAACACTGTAAATCTCCAGCAGATAGCTATTTCTCACCAAATCCCAAGTGATCATCCCAAAAGATAGGAAGAAAAGAAGAACAAAAAAGAAAAAATAACTTTAGTAGAATGTCAAAGCAGACAATATATCCCTCTTTTTGTAGACAGATTAGGAATTTTTGCTTTTGGATTTCTTTTTAGCTTGTGCCAACTGCTGTTTTGTACTGTTAAGTGAATGCAAAGTTATTGTGAATTTTAATATCTTTTGTGAAGGCAGAACAAATCAGAGTTTACATTTTACATAAAATGATTATTTCTTTACGAAATCATTTACAAAAATACAATTTCTTTGAGAAAGTCAAAACAACATCCAGTGCCTTGGGCCGAGCATACAGGCAAATGAGGTGTGTGTATTTTTATGAGGAGGACATTGTCTCAGCCTTCATTTACTCCTCATGCAGTAAATTCACAGTATTGTATGTGGTAGATGGGATAAAGTAAATGTGAAATTCATGCCTGATCAGGTATCATGTAGAATTAAGAAGCAAACATTTGATTTTGTTTCTACTAATCAAAGCTCAGGCAGAAAGAGGCTTTCTCCAAGACTGCAAATTTCTTCCCTAGAACCTCTGAAGCAAAGCATGCACCAACAGAAACACAAGGGCAGAAAAGCAATGGCCCCTCTCTATCCCCACAAAGTGAAATTTTAAATTTGAATAAATTGCATCTATCAAAGTACAGGCAGCAACTTTGCATATGCTCTTTTATATCAGTGTAGATGTATCTCATCATCTTATGGATGTGAGTCTCAGTGTTTATTACCCATTTTAATGCGCCATCCCATTTTCTATGTAAGTGGTTTCATAATGCCTGCATGGGAGCACAGTTTGAAGTAGCTGCCTAAGCTAAATAACCTTACTAAAAGTGAAAGGAAATTGGGTTGATTTGGGATTGTCTCCATTATTTTTTTGTACATTCATTACAATTTGCATCCTGTTTTAATCTCTTGTAGGAAATATTTTAACCAATGTAATCAAAATCTCTTGATCACATAGTCTAAGATTGCTTATAACCACTACAAGCGCCCATAATTACTTTTTATTATAGAGTTTTCAGGATTTCCAGGAGTTAATGCATGCATATATACAGTATAATTGTAATTGCTAATATGGAACTAATAAGAAATTTTGTGTATGGAATGTAGAAAATACTGCTGGTTTTAAGCATTTTATATATTGCCTTCACGCAAATCCAAGCTCCAAGATTTCTTGAAATCCCTGAATACTGAGATGTGAATTGAAATCAGTTTCTTAATTAGTGAACAATTTGTATTTATTAGAACTTGAGCTTAGATCCCTCATATTGAATACCTTCTGCATCTGTTGTTCACCAGTGAAAGTGAGCTAGTTGAAGACATCAAAATTGGAGGCAGCCTAGACTGCAGTGGTCGTGCATTGGTGAAGTATTCCTGAGGGATATGAGTCATATAAGGAATATAGTTAAGGCTCTGAACTATAAGAAGTTTAGGAATTCTAGTTGTAAGATTTCCAGCTCTTCAGGGAGATAGTCAGTGGGATTCCCTTGGAGGCTCTGCCTCAGAGCTGGAAGATCTTAAAGGAAAGTCTTCCACAAAGTTCAAGAGGTAGCAATCCCCAGGAGAAAGAAATCCATCAAGGAAGGCAAGAGCCCAGTGATAGAGGAGGTATGACTGACACCAAAGAAGGCTTCAAGCATCAGCACTTTATTGCTCTCCAGTATAACCTTTTATACCCTTCATCATACATGCATTACACCTGTGTGCCTTTTGTGATTGGTCAGTACACCTCAGCACTCCATGTTTTATTGCCTTCAGGACTGTTCACCTGTCCTACACTGTTGTAGCCCATCAGGGATGAGGCTCCACCACAGCCCCATTCCCAATCACCACATACTGTGTGCATGCAGCCCAGCATGGCTGAATAGAGATCTGCTGGTCAAACTAAAGGGAAAGAAGCAAGTGCATAGACAGTTGAAACTAGGACAGGTGACCTGGAGACGAAGTGTGGTTGTGTAGAGATGGAGTGAGAAAGGTTAAGGTAAAACTGGAACTGAACCTGGAAAGGGATGCAAAGAATAAGAGGAAGGGCTCCTAAAAGTATGTTAACCAGAAAAGGAAGGTGAAAGAACCTGTATGCTCTTTTGATGTACAATGCTGGAAAACTAGTAACAATGGATGTCCCGATTTGGAAAGACTGGTGTCTGCCAGGGAAAGCCGGAGCCTCCTTTGGAATGGAGAATGTAAACTCCCTCCCTCCAAATTATTATAATTTTGAAATTAATGGGGTTTCAGGCAAAGATATGGGAATAGGAATAACAGTTCTTTACTGGGAATATTAAAAATAATTATTCAGTAGTACAAAAAAGCAAACAAACAAAACAGAAAACATTGACAGAGTCAGAATACAACCTGACACCCTGTTGGTCAGGGTGTCGGTAGCAGTCCNGTGCATAGACAGTTGAAACTAGGACAGGTGACCTGGAGACGAAGTGTGGTTGTGTAGAGATGGAGTGAGAAAGGTTAAGGTAAAACTGGAACTGAACCTGGAAAGGGATGCAAAGAATAAGAGGAAGGGCTCCTAAAAGTATGTTAACCAGAAAAGGAAGGTGAAAGAACCTGTATGCTCTTTTGATGTACAATGCTGGAAAACTAGTAACAATGGATGTCCCGATTTGGAAAGACTGGTGTCTGCCAGGGAAAGCCGGAGCCTCCTTTGGAATGGAGAATGTAAACTCCCTCCCTCCAAATTATTATAATTTTGAAATTAATGGGGTTTCAGGCAAAGATATGGGAATAGGAATAACAGTTCTTTACTGGGAATATTAAAAATAATTATTCAGTAGTACAAAAAAGCAAACAAACAAAACAGAAAACATTGACAGAGTCAGAATACAACCTGACACCCTGTTGGTCAGGGTGTCGGTAGCAGTCCAGTTAAGACCTCTTGGAGTGACAGATGTGGGTCTGTTGGAGCAGAGATGATCCTGCAGAAGGGTGTAGTTTTCTCTGCAGGTCTAGTGGTGGTGAGATGGGTCCAGTCTTCCTCTGGAAAACCAGTGGAGCTATTCTATATCCTGCTATTCTAAATCTCAGGTTTTATCCAGGTAGGAATGCTTGGCTCCTCCCACTGGGTGGAGCATCTCACAATGGGATGATGTAATTTCATCCATCAAGCAGTGAGCCTAAATGGTCCATTCACAGCAGATATCCCTCTGGAGGGAAGATGAGTCGTGGAAGAGATAAAGAACATTGCCCCACCTGGTTTTAACAGCTGGCCCATTAACAGAAGACACCCACCCCATCCTCTCCAGAGTTACGAGGAATGGGTCATAGAAGAGAAAAAGAAAACATCTTCCCAACAAGTTTCAACAGATGGCAATGGAATACATCTTGCATTGCAACCCAAGACAATGGATGAGGAGAAGGCTGGGATACTCCATGGCTTTTTTGCCTCAGTCTTCAATGGCAACATCTCTTCCCACACCTTTTGAGTCGATGGACAGCAGGATGGGGAGCGAAGGAACAAATTCCCTCACACTGTATGTAAAGATCAGGTTCATGACCACCTGAGGAGTCTGAATGTTTATGCACCCTGACAAGATGAATCCCAGACTCCTGATGGAATTGGCGGATGCAGTTGCCAAGCCACTCTCTGTGATATTTGAAAATTCATGGCAGTCAGGTGAAGTCCCAGGTG
This sequence comes from Hylia prasina, assembly GCA_013397195.1. NCBI lineage: Eukaryota > Metazoa > Chordata > Aves > Passeriformes > Sylviidae > Hylia > Hylia prasina. The sequence continues at coordinate 34,295 of VYXD01005955.1, forward strand.
AAAAGGGGAAACATTGTACTCACCTTTAAAAAGGATGATCCTGGGAACTACTGACCTGCCAGCCTCAACCTCTGTGCCTGGGAAGATCCTGGAGCAGGTCCTCCTGGAAACTATGCTAAGGCACATGGAGAAGGGAGAGCTGATTTGGGACAGCTAGCACAGTTTTACTAAGGGCAAGTCCTACCTTTCCAACCTAGTGATCTTCTATGATGGAATGACTACATCAGTGGACAAGGGAAAGATACAGGTGTCATTAATCTGAACTTCTGTAAAGCCTTTGACACTGCCACAACATCCTTCTTGCTAAATTGGAGAGAAAGTGATTTGATGAGTAGACTGCTAGATGGTTAAGAAACTGGTTGTATAGTCACATCCAGAGGGTAGTGCTTGATGGCTCCGAGTCCCAGTGGACATCACTGAAAAATGCTGTCCCTCCAGGATCCACATTGAGGCCAGTGTTATTTAACATATTCATTAATGACATAGACAAAGGGAGAAAGTGCATCCTCAGCAAGTGTACCAATCTGAGTGGTTCAGTTGACCCACTTGAAGGACAGATTCAGAGGGACCTGAACAAGCTTGAGAAGTGGGCCCATAGGAATTTCGTGAGGTTTAACAAGACCAAGTGCAAGCTGCACTGCCTATGGTCAAGGCAATCCCTGCTATCAGTACAGGTTGAGGGATGAACAGATTGAGAGCGCATCTGTGGAGAAGGACTTGGGTGCAGCAGTAGATGAGTGAGGTGAGCAGTGAGCCGCTGCTGCCCCTCTGCTCTGGTGAGAGCCCACCTCCTGTGCTTCATCCAGCTCTGGGGTCCTCAGTGCAGGAAGGACACGAACCTATTGGAGAGCATTCAGAAGAGGACCACAGAGTTGATTAGAGGGATTAATCTCTTGTCATGAAAGTATGACAGAATTGGGTTTGCTTGTCTGGGAAAAGCAGAACCTTATGAGTGACCTAATTACAGCCTTTCAGTACCTGAAGAAAGCCTCCAAGAAAGATACAGAGGGACTTTTTACAAGAGCATGTAGTGACACAACAAAAGAGAATGGTTTCAAACTGACAGAAAGTAGGTTTATATTAGATATTAGGAAAATATTCTTTACTGTGAGGGTGATGAGGTACCAGAAGATGTTGCTCAGGGAAGCTGTGGATGCCTCATCCTTGAAAGCGTTGAAGTCTAGGCTGGGTGGGGCTCTGAGCAATTTGATCTAGTGAAAGGTGTCCCTGCCCATCACAGGAAGGTTGGAACTAGACTATTTTTAAGGTCCGTTCCAGCCAAAACTATTCCCTGATTCTATGACTCTCTACAGTCTTCAAAATATAAGTATGAGACACAAAGAGGTGTATTTGGAAATCAGTTTAAAATGCATGTACACAACTGGTTTTATATTGTCCTGATCCAGTTGAACAGATATGAGAAGCATAAAAATTAAATTCAGCAAGACATAATAGGAGCTTTTCATACTGATATTTCCTCTCAGGTTACTTGTGGTATCATGGAAGGTTAAATGTTAACATATTTTTATATATAATACTACTCTCAAACTTCATAGACAATGACAACTTCTGTGATAAGGAACATTTGGTAACAATTTTATTTCAGCAAGCTGAAACACCATGAAAAACATCACATGCAGCATTAGAAGGAGGGAAGAAATACATAATCATTGCTCTTTCATATTTTTTCTGAGGTACAGTGGAAACTGCTCATTCAGCAGCATTATAGTACAGTTGACTAGATGAACAAAAAGCCATCACCAAAGTTGTCATTTCAATTTCTTACTCATTTTTTCTCTTTCTCTTTCACAGTTTCTGTTGAAAAGGCTTTTACTCCATCTCCTAGACAACATCGACCTGCAAATAAAAATTCTCAATGTCAAAAATGTGTAGAGAAATGGAAAAAGAAAACAACTAGTTAGAAAACATCAGACATCCCTTATCAGGACCTATGGATACTGGCTTTAGCAGATATATTACAAAAATGATGACACATACTATAGCACTGCTTTTGCCACTTCTCCTGGTGATAGAATGGTAAGATCTCATCTCTGTGAAGGATTTTAAGGTTATCTTCTATGAGTGGATGAGTAACCATTCAAATACAAAAAATGTGCTGTTCTCAAAGAAAATTCAGAAACACCTGCTTTTCAAAGCAATCACAGATTTTTGTTGCTCAAGTCTGGTAACCTGTGTAGAAAAACGTCCTTGGTCACTACAGTTTATTATACAAAATAAGAGCTAGCAGAAATGGTAATTATTTAAAACTGGAATATTTCATTTGCTGCATGCCAGAAGAGACCTGGGAAAACCCCACTTGTTCTGAATACACAATTTCTTTAAAGAATAGCTCTGTCTTCATGCTTCCCTATGGACACAATCAAAGTTTACACCACCTGCTGGACAGCATTTAATATCAAGAACCATGAAATATTAGGCTTAGGGCAGTATCTGTCAGTGAAATCCTACAGTCCATTACTCTGAGACATCACTGGTGATGAAATTCATGAAATTTGAGAAGATTTCAAGAATTCTGAATTCAAGTTGCATCCAGAATTGGATGTAGACATTCTTCATTGCCGTGAACGGTCATTCAGAGGAACCGTCCTCTAATTGAGTGTACCAAGTGTCAGGTGAACAGAGTTTTCATCAAACATATTACATATTCATTAGCTCTCCCTGTTTCCTTGGTGCATATGTATTACTTTATTTTACATAGTCCCACCCCTTATCAGAAGTGTCATTATGATTCTTTGGGGATCTTCTTTGGTGGTCTTCAAAGTCAAGTGTCCTTTTTAGGCAGCTGTTCCTCAACCCTTTTGAGTAAGCACAATATAATTGTTTCGCATAACTTCTGCTTGGTCAGTCTCACAGAGATCACCTCGCATCCTGCTTGTCTTGTGTACTTTTTGTTTGCTTAAGTTACATTCTTTATCTATTTCCCCAAGGCTCCAATTGCTCTCTTCTATTGTCCTTAGAGAAGAATGTTGTTTTGTTCTACTGTCTTTTTCAGTGTTAATATCTAATTGAAAGACTGTGGACAGTGGCAGAACAAATGAAATGCATGAGATAGAGTTCGACATAATGAAATATAACAGCCTTACTCTTTATTTGGGTGCCTTACTATCTACAGGTTTTCTGGTTTTGGTTGGGACGAAGTTCTATTCTTAGTAGCTGGTACAGTGCTGTATTTTGGATTCAGTATTTAAATAACGTTGATAACACACTGATATTTTAGTTGTTGTTTAGTAGAGCTCACCGTAAGTCAAGGACTTTTCAGTTTCCTGGGTTCTGCCAATGAGGAGCAGCACAAGGAGCTGCAAGGAGCGTGGCCAGAACAGCTGACCAGAACTGACTAAAGGGATATAGAATGTCATGCTCAGTAGGTAAATAGGGGTTGGGTTTTGGTGGGTTTTTTGGTTGGTGGATTTTGGTTTTGTTTGTTTATTTTTGTTTCAATTATTAAATTGTTCTTAACACACAAGATTTACCTTTTCTCTTCTATTCTCCTCCTGTTCAACATAGGGAGGAAGCAAGAATTGTGTGATCAGCTTATATGGTGCTTGTTGGCTAGGGTCAAACCACGGCATCAGGTCTGACAGAGGAAGAGGAGAATTTGATGGAAGACAATGCAGCAACCTTGTCTTTATTTCTGAACAACTCTGTCTTTTCATAACAGATAGCATAAAAAAACATTATGAGGTTGAGTGTAGGATGTTACACAATCAGACTAATCATGATCTGTCTGATAGCAAGCACTGCCATCCCTGTTGCTTCAAGTGACTTGCTCTACAGGTTTTCTAGGAGTTATGAAAGTTGCTTTATTTGAAAGATTTTGAATTTGTTATGTGCAACTCTTAGATTTCCTAAACTTCTTTTATTCTGCCCTTGAATATTTAAAAGTCCTTTTATCTTTACCAATATTAGTGAGGAGACCAAAATTTGACTGACAACTCCTTGGTTATAACACTCCATATTCATGAAAATATTTATTCAGTTCCCGTACATGCAGAACTTTAAACATCTGCTGAGGCCATTGAAATTCATTTTTCTTCAGTGAATTATCTCTCAAGGAGCTGTAAGCCAAATGTGCTTATTCAGATACCATGAAATCTTGCTGGCAGTGCAACCTTAGCTTTTGGCATATCAAATAAAACCAAGCTTGTTTATTATATGTATTTTTAAACTCACTTTTCTTACATTAACAAAAAAAAAATAATAGTGTCTTCAAATTATCTGTCAGATAAAAATTGTATTTTTAGTGATGTGTGTGTGTGTGATAGGAAATATAGGCACAGGGAGAGAAGGAATAGCTTCCCTTAATTTTTGTATGACTTGTCCATGTCTCAGATGAAACAACTGATTCCCTTAGAGGGAATTATTATTTTAATATATCCAGTCACAGAGTTCTTAACAGCTACTGAATATCATAACAAACTGAGGATTGTAGACAGAAACTGTGTGGGTTACAAAGAAGTGTAATGTCTTGTAACTTTAAAATAACTCAACCCATCAAAGAAATTTTGAAACAACAGACATAGTCTGAAAGCAAATACTTAATATCAGTGTAGTACTATCCCAGGCAGGAACTCACCTGGGGATACTTCTTACACTCCCTGTGAAGTTCTGCCTTCCCTCCCTAGCAGAACAACAACTCTCTCCTTACAGAATTGGCTACAACCAAACTCTTCTTAGATCTACCACACAGAGCACAGCTTTCATGATAAAGTTGCACTGTGCTGGACAGCTTCTTTCTTTATCCAGTGTAGGAAAGAGGCAGAGCTGTGGCTTCTAAGAGATGGCATGCTTCACCTCCACTCTCAAGCGACAAAGGTTTCATTCACTATTACATTTGATTAAAGTGAGGGTCTGTCATTTCAAATAACACTGGGTATGATAGTTTATGAAATAACTTTAAAACTCTGGTTGAAGAGATGAATTACATGTTTAATTAGGTTTGTAGTGATGTTTTTTCAACTAGTTGGTATACTGAGGTTATTCACATACCTTCTTGCATAGCTATTCTTATGCTAGCTTAATGTTTGAGAGATATTGTCTGTACTTGTGGTCTTTACTGAACATATAAGTTAGTTATGCAAGCTTAAAAATAGTTTCTCTAGGCCAATACTTCATTTGTATGCTTAGAATTCAAAGAAATTGTGGCTTTCAAAGTGAAGACACTCAGCAGAAGAACTGAAAATTTATTCCAATGACATGATCTAAAATTATGCTTCTGAAAATCATACTTCAAGGTTTTCGCTGAAAGAACAAGTTGAAAATATGGGCTTCCAAAACTACATATTTGCATTGTGATCATATTTTTTAAGGCCTAGTGCTTATCTCCAGTGTATGTAATAAAAGCTGAGAGTAAGCTATATTGAGATTCCTACATGAAAGGATTTTTAAAGAACTGAACCACAGAACACTGATTTTTTTATTCCCATTTGCTTAGGCAGATTTGAATCAGTTTTCAAATGCAAAACAGAAGATCTAAGTCAAGCCTTTTAATATTTGCCTGTTGCTAACTTGAAATTCAATATATGTGACAGTTCTACTATTGAGAAAACATCCATTTTGGTCCTCTCCTTGCCAATACATTTTTTCTGAACCTTCAATTCCCTGAAAATCAGCTATGGGGAAAAGGATTGGATAAGAGAAATAATATTAATTTTCTCTGCCTCCTAATTTACATGAGAGAGTGCAGTTTTCATGTCTTCCTCGGCACACTGTCATAGCAATTTTTCCAGGTACTTGTTGTCATATGCTTAGCTCAGTGAAATGATTGTCTTCATTCATTCAATTGCATTCATTCTATTTCTACTCATAAAGAACCTAAAATAAATGGCAGGTGGTACATGTAGACTCAAATTAGATGAATCTGTCGAATATGTAAGTTTTAAGATGTTTTGGGTTTGTCCTTCTTTTACAGAGAAAGGGTGCAAGAATAAGTATAGCTAGTACAAACGTTGGCTACAGAAATGTGGAGTAATAATGAACAGATTAATACACGTTGAAGACATGCCTGGAGCCTGAGTTTTAATTTAAATAGTTGATGTAAGCCTTTATGCTTCTTTTCATGTGTATACAATTTTAAGAATAAACTTATGTATCTGACTGAAATATCTGTAGAATTATAAAAGAGCCCAAAGAAAAAAACTGAGTGTATACAAATACATACAAAACAGCTTTCACAGCAACATTCTCCTCAGGAGAAGAAATAACCATATTAACTAAAACATAAGGAAAACCATGAAATTGAATGTTCATATGAATTTTAGAGGACACTAGATAATTTAATGAAATAATAGCATTCCCTGAGTTTGAAACTTGTTTAGAATTTCACTGTGTTCTTTTCTGGATGTTTATAAAAGCATAGCTATTGCTGTCTTGTTTGGGTTTTGGTGGGGTTTTTTTTGTCGTTGTTTTTTTGTTTTGTTTTTTTAAGAAAGACTATTGATAGAAAGTGAAGTGTTTGAATATACTTAAATTAAAATGCTTGCCAATCTTAATTAAGTTTCTTGATGTAGGTTCATTCAGTGACATTACATACAGCCATGGGATAAACAGTTTTCCCCAGCTTCATCATACAACAGTCATGTTAGGGATTTCCACTTAGGGATTTCCTTAAGGATTTGCTTTATGCCGGACAACATTAGTTAATCACAATATGGGTGGTAAATCTCCCAATAGGCAGTAAAGGTGCAACCTTTTCTAACTAAATTTATAAGGCACAACTGATCAGTTAAAACTGATACATGACAAGCAACAGAAGTTTACTAATAAAAGAGCAAAACTCTTATTAATATTTTGCAGACAAAATTTTATTTGAAGTTTATAATTACAGACATATCAGTTAAGGTTAATTTGGGCTGTTTTCAACAGACACGGTGCAGTGCGTTGATCTTGGCTGGTTGCCAGATATCCACACTATTGCTCTCTCGCTTCCCCTTTGCAAGAGGATAGGGGGAGAAATAAGACAAACAAAAGCTTGCAGGACAAGAAAATCAAGTATCAAATACCATCATGAGCAAACCAGACTCAACTTGGGGAAAATTAATTTATTGCCTATAAAAATATAGTGTTGAATTGAAAAACTCATAGAGTCATTGAAAGTTTTGGGCTGGAAAAGATCTTCAAAAATGACCTAGTCCCACTCTCCTGCCATAGGACATCCTTCACTAGATCAGGTTGCTCAAAGTCCCAATCAACCTGACCTTGAACACTTCTAGGTATGGGGTATCCACAAGTTCTCTGGGCAACCTGTGCCAGTGTCTCACCACCATCATCATCATCAATCATCAAAAAAAAAACCAATTTTAATTTACTCTCTTGCAGTTTAAAATTATTTTTCTTCTCTTGTCACTATAGGCCTTGGTGAAAAGTCTCTTGCTGACTTTCTTGCAATATAACTTTAGGGTCCCTTATAAGAAAGGCTGCAATAAGATCTCCCAAAAACTCTCATCTCTAGGCTGAACAACCCTAACTCTCTCAGAGTTTCTTCACAGAAGAGGTGTTCCAATTCTCTAATTATTTTTATGGTCCATCTCTAGACCTGCTTCTAAAAGGTCTGTGTCTTTCCTGTGCTGGGGACCCCAGAGCTGGATGCAGTACTCCAAGGAGGGTCTCATCAGAGCAGAATAGAGAGGGAGAACCACCTCCCTGTACTGGCAGAGCAAGCTTCTTTCTATGCAACCCAGGTGACCATTGACTTCCTGGGTTGCAAGTGCAGATTGCCAGCACATGTCCAATCTTACGTGCACCAGTATTTTCAAGTTGCCTTCTGTAGGGCTGCTCTCAATCCATTCATCCCGCAGTCCGTATTGTTATTGAGTTTTTCCTTGACCCACATGCAGGGCATTGCACTCTTTAAATGTCATCGTGCTAAGATGGGCTCATTCCTTAAACTTGTCAAGGTCCCACTGGATAAAATCCATCCTTTTAAGGAAATCAGCTTCACCACTTATCTCAGTTGTTCACTGCCATTCCTGTCTACTCACACTTTTCACCTGCTCGCTCCACTGTGGTGGACTACAGTTCATCAGGACAAACATACCCCAGTGTGAACTCCTCCTACAGGTCTCTTAATGACTATCTGAATAAGTAAATCATTTAGGTCTGAGGGAGAGACTACTTATGCTAGAACGTGGTTGAGCTAAAATCAACAATCCCTTTTTCCTCACTCAAATACTTCTAAGTGCAACATCTTGTCTAGTATGCAGAAGCAGAAGTCTGTACCTAACACTAGGTGGAGAAAAAAGGTGCATGTATACTACCTAAAACAAGTGCCTACTTTAGCAACCAAATATCTTCCAGCACATCACAGAGTGAGTTTTCTATCTCCAAGAAGTCATTTAGAGTGCTGGAAGGAGTGAACAGCTAATTTTGCAACTGTGGTGCCCTCAAACAAATTCTGTAGAAATCTGCCTCTCTCTTCTGAGCATGCTGTGATCCTACATTTCCAGTTTTAGACCTTTATTTAAATGCCTAAAGATGGTAGTGAGAAATTGTCTGCTCCCTTTGGAATGGTGAAGACAGAAATAGTGTATTATGTACAAATAACTTCATGTTTCTTTCACTTTTTCTCACAATATATATTGATGAATGTTCAGCAAAATTTCTAAATTTGAGATTTGAAAGGCACTTGAGTTTTTTTCCCTTCAATTTATTATCCTAGAGTATAAATCAACCTTTAAAGGAGAAATTACTTTATCTTAAAAATAAGTATTACATTTTTTTGTGTAATTCTGAACAATAAAAATCATACTGTGGTAAAGAAAATAAAATTGCAGCAGTAGTCAGGCTGGCAAAGGAATAAATTAGAAAAAGCATCTTAATAACATTATTCAAATAATACATACAATTAATATAACAGGATGTTGACTGCAATTAAGTATCACAATGATGAGTTGTGGGATTTAGATGCTGCAGAAAAAGCACAATCATTCAGAGCTAATGTAAACATGTCACTAGATGTTATCAGCCTACTACTGCTTTTATTTTCAAATTTAATACACAAAATAATTGAAATAATTCAAAAGCATGAATGAATGTAGAAACCATACATACATAGAATCACACAATCATAGAATGCTTTGGATTGGAAGGGACCTTAAAGATCATCTAGTTCCACCACCCCTGCCACAGGCAAGGACAATAATTGAGACAGTACTAAAAATGTGGTTTGACCCTAATGCTCAAACTGCTTTTTTCTGTTGACCCAGGTGGAGGTACTAGAATAAAGAGAAGAAAGGTGTACTGGGAAACTGCCAGTGCAAGTTTCTGTGGCAAGTGTGACTGACTGTTTTCTTATATTTACTTGAATTTTGACTCTGAGGTAAGTAAACACAGCGAAATTGTCATTGATTCTGCCTCCTTATGTCCAGAATAGCTAAAGATATTTGATTTAATGTAACATTTTTGTTACTTTTCAGTATCAATATTTACTCACATGCACAACTCAGTCTTTCCATCACAAATGAGGGATTTGGAATTGAGCAGAATATTGTTCAAGGAAAACGACAAGATAACACATCTTTTATGATTTTACTTTGTACATATTTATGTCATTGAAAGTATATTATAGTGGCATTCACAGAAAATGTATCCTGATCAAAGCATGTTACTTTGAGGAAATTTTGAAAGCATTTACAGGGAAAAAAACAAAACGCAATAGTTATTTCTAATTCCAGTGAAGTTCAGTGTATCTTAGCAAGTATGCCTTACTAGGCGAGAAAGATAAAGTTCTAAAATTGTCATTCTGACATGCCATTTATAAAGTCTTTAAAACAGAGATTCCCTTCATCTTGTAACAGATTGAGGTGCAAATAGTAGATGCAAATGTGCATCTGTTCCATCAAACGCTTTTTCCTTTAAGGACAGGAAATTGCACACTATAGTCTGAAATAGGAAATAACTGGAAGCTAAAGACATTGAAAAGGGCCTGAAAGGAAAGGAAAGAGCTATTGGCAACTTTGTCCTACATAACCTCTTAGCCATCATCAAGATGAAGTAAAACTTTGTTCACCAGCAAACTGGTGATGTCAAGTGCACAGCACAGTTTTTGTGATTGCAATCACTTTGTATTTCCATGGTCAGCTAAAAAAAGAGAAAAATGACTGTTATGTGCAATTTTGATTTCTTTGAGTTAACACAAGATGTCATATTCTTTATATACGGAGATACCTTCTTGTGCTTTAGCCCTTAGAAAAATTATCAAAAAGCACAATAACTGTAGTTACTGCTCTGAACATGACACATATCCATTTCTCTGTGTGATTCTGGTGTTACTATTTCTTTTCTCACTTTTCCACTTCTGGTGATTTTAGTGCCAGGCTCAAAATACCTCTTTTTGTAAAGCTGTTACTTCATAAATAGTCTAGCCCACACATAAGAAGCAACCTTATCATCTGGAGGACTAGAGGCTCTCATGTCCCACATTTCCAAAGCAGAACTTTATAAAAATTTAGTCTCCTCTCCCTACTTTTGTATGAAAACTATAATGAAAGTGCTCCATAGCATAAGAAATAAATATGCAGTTTTAAAAACAAATGGGATTTTGTTTGCAATGTGTTTCACAATTAGCCTATATGGCATATATATCCTGAGATATTTGAAGGAAACAATGAAAATTTCTCTGAAAAAACTCAGGATGCCTTATTATAGAGTATATTTTAATGGTAAAAACTGTGATAAGAACAAACTAACCCATGTGATCCATTTTTTATGGTAATGCTTGTGGCAAAGAAAGAAGAGGAGGTGACAGATTGTTTCTTTGCTATCATTTCAACTAGCATCCAGCAACAAAGTAATGCAGCACGACTCTCCTCAAATTACATGAAGACAGAGATAATTTCCCTACTTATTTTCTATTTAGAACCACACACAAAATAAGCCTTTTAGTGTAAAAGTTTGTTAAAAAAATAAAACAAACGAAAAACCCCAAACCAAGACCAAAACAAAGATCAACTGGTTGCAATTGTTGTCAAAAAACCCAAGTTGTTATTTCAAGTAACAACAGCAACAAAGACTACTTTCCAACCCTTAGGTACTCAGGGATTTTCTTCCCTATGACAACTGGCATATATTTCTATAAAATGTTGAGTGCTTTTTTGAAATCTATGTATAGAATTCTATTTGGTCAAGAAAAGGAATATTTTTATTGTTATTTAGTGTAGAAATTATGTTTGCCCATTTATTTCTTTCAAGTATATAACAAACATTTTGGGCACTAAAAGGGTGTTCTACATGGAAGGATCCGTTTTGCAAAATCTGCCTTGAATATATTGTCATCATATACCAGAGAAAGTTGACAGCATATGTTTTGCCAAAACAACATCACTGCACCAAATCACTTCCTGTTGACTATTAATCCATTATAGAAGTTCAGATTCCTATTCCTTCTTCTGTAAACATTGGTGCTTTAACATTAAATTACATGAGTGTGTTTTTCTGGAAAATTAATGCATAAATTAATATTTCATATTTGTGTTTATGTTCCCAAAACTAAGATTTGTGAATGTTCACCCTGCTGGAATTTTTGTGGTGTCAGTTGTGGCATTTTGGTTCTGTTTTTCTCAGCACACATCTGTGTTAATGATGTAGCACTGTCTCATGTGGGAGAGAGCTGCCACAGTATCAGTCGTGATAAGTAAAGAGCACAGTTGGTTTAGCCTCCCAAATCCTGGGTGTTGTATTTTCTCACAGAAGGAGGTAAAGGATGGGTAATCTTTCTAAAAGCTAACAGTGGCTGTCTTTTGACTGCCAATTTTTATTCCTAACTGACAGGCCTTGAATATAACTCAAATATAGCAGGAGTCCAAAGAAGCTTTAAATAATATTTTTAAACATTTTAAAACGAACTAAGCTAGTAATTAAAAATATGATCTGCAGAAGACTTTTTTCTTTTCCCTCGTGATAACTGAGACAAGATCCCAAAGAAACTGCAATGTCAGCCCAAACCCTGAAAAGCTTCCACTAGAAGCTTTGCAAAAGAAATTTGCTCTGAGATTGGCTTCATAGAATGCTGAAGAGGAGGAATAAAACCTAACCAAACAAAAACCAAGCAAACTGAAAAAAATCTAGAAAGTTAAAATATATTGATCTATTTGTTTATCTATATCTATATATTTATCTTTTTAAAGGGATATCTAGCCTCTGACTGAAAAACTGCCGAAGGTCTTGGGGTTTTTTTATTTGTTTTCCCATTTTTTTCCCCCCGATCTGATTTGTTCATTGCTGGATTTTAGTGTATATTCTGCTCAGGAGAGAAATTAGCACATTTATGAAATATTTGAATAGATATTTGAATACAGATGTCAAATAATAGCATATCAAAGGGATTCCTCTTCACACAAGAGACACAGCATTGAGTTTGTATTTCTCTATAAAGATGAGGCTTCATGTGCAAGTCCTTGACAAACTGCTTTACTCTTTGCCTGTGATGGTTAGCTGTGGTCATTTGAGGACTATAGCACAGCTCGTGCATCTCCAGCATCTTTAATATTTGCCATTCAAACTAATTTTTAAAAGCTTGGTTCCACTCTGGAACTGTCACTGCTGAGGTGGGTGCCTTAAGCAATTTTTAAGGGTCTTGAGAAAGCATGGTGCTAGAGAATAGAGTTCACTAACTGGCAGTTAACTTCACTAACAGAAAACATTAATAACTTAAAGCAAAAAATATTCTGGTTTTGTAAAACTCCTGTTTGCAATTTCTAAACTTAAAAATTCCGGCTTTGTAGTAGAAAGGGATTTTTTTTTAAGTCTCATCCTTAAGGTAGCTAAAATGGAAAAAAACCCCAACTTACTGAAGTAGAACATTATGATTTACTGAGAAAAAAATAATTTGCTTTGGATATGTAAGAAAGGATTTCTACACCATGAACATTTTGTATATTCTGGCTTTATTTTTTTCCCTAGTTTGTGAAAAAGGATTTTTTTTAAATTTTCTGCAGGTTATGGAAACTATTTTATTCCTTAATCTAATATTATCACAGAAGAAGCATGGTCAACAAAATTTCTCCTAAGTCTTCCTAGTAGAAGATACAAAGTTTTGAGTACAAAGCATCAAAACTGATAAAGATAACAACTTATGATAAAGAAGAACTTATTTGTCCTATATGTCCTCTTTGGTTTCATTTGATGGTCATACCATTTCAGTGTACTGCTTTGTTGAAGTCTGGTGTTTTAGTTCTCTGTGGTTATTTTTTTACTTTCCAATGCAGTGATGGTACAATGGACGTGGTCAGCTCCCTGAGCATAGCCGCAAGAGTAAAATACAGTTAGGTCACGCGGAAAAGGGAGATGATCTTCTTTTGTGTCTGCTCCATGTTAACAGTTCTAGTGGTACCACAGTAATGAGTGGTTACCTGGTGAAAGGAGAAGCCATTCCATTGGAAAGCAGCACAAATAGAGCTGCTCCATGAGGAGGCCAAGCAAGTGACCCCAGTGCAGGTTGCGGCTCACTGAGAGGGCTCCTGCCAGCTCTGAGCTGAGGCAGCTACAAACTGGAGGCAGTTACAGGATCTGTTGGCAATCCAGGGATCATTCATCCAGGATGAAGTGACAAGTCACATCTAGGGTCAATCCAAGAAGTCCAATGAGGAAAAGCAAAAGCCAGAGCTAGAGACAATTTGTCTGTAACACAGGTCCAAAATTATAGAGATGAGGTTACACGGAGTGCACATATATTTACTAAATCAGGTCATGGGGTGTCCTGGGTAACCCCAAATGTTACTGTATTCTGCATCTATCTGTGCCCAAACTTGTTATTGCCTCTTGAAGCACCAGCCTTGAGGCTGAGGGGAAGTGCCTGGGCTTTTTAAAAAGTCAAGTCAGCCAAGCAGAGGTCTCTTGGATCTGGTTCTTTGCTTTTGGTTCTTGCAGGGAGAGTGCATGGAGGCAGCACAAGCAGAAACTCACCTCTGGTTTTCCATCTCAGGGGGTTGCTTCAGACAGGTTTCCAGGCAGCAGTAGTAGCAACACAAGACAACGCATTTCTCACTCAGAAACTGTTTCAGGGTGAAGTTTGCAACACCTTTTGGGAGTAGGAAGCCAGAGCAGGTTAGAGTCTGACCATGGCATGGCGCTCAAGAGTGCATCTCTCTTCCTCCTCTCCACTGGGGCAAGACCCAAAACAGCAGCACCAACACCAGTGGCTTGGAGGCTACAGTGATGACACTGATGGATCCAGCCACCAGAGTGTGCCATCTGCCTTTGCTGATGGAGTTGCTGCCCCAGAGCGATAAGGACTGGGGAGAGGGCTGCTGCCATCATTCCTCTGTGTCTCCCCATACACTGTGGACTGCAGAGGCTGCCATCCTGGAGGAGAGGTTCCTCTGCCATTTTGAGCTTCTCTTTGCTCCAGGCTGTCCCTGACATTTCAGCATTTTTGTAATTAGTGATTATTTACTGTTATTTTTTGCCTGTTTTGATTTTTAGTAAACTGTTATTTTTTCACTTATATCTATTTGTATTGGCTCTCCTTATTGGTGGAAATGGATTAGTTAAAACTAAATGGGAAGTAACTAATTTTAGAGGATATTAAACTGTCTTAAAGTGTGGGAATGGGCCCAGAGTGTAGGACAGGCAGGATCTGGGTAAAATTTGCCCTACCATGGAAGGTCTTAGTCTGACCCACTGGAACAATTCTTCATTTACAAGTCCAAGGTTGAAAGGGAATAGATAACTGTGTAACACAACAAGGAAAACTCTTCTTCACAATCCGCTAATGCAAGCAGGGTTCGTGATGGTTCGAGTGATCTCAGAGCACAAAAGACACAGCAGGGGACAACAACAGCAATTTTGCTCAACAGCAGTATACATCTATTGCAGCTCAATATGCGATAGAAATGGTAGAGAGAGAAAGAAATAGAGACAGAGAAAAGGGGGTATAGCTACCAACAGAGAGATGAGTCCTCATGGTCTCCTGCCAATAGATCTGTCTTCTTTCCATTGGGGAGATCTCAAATTCGAGTAACTCAGGGGGGTCTCTTTATAGTCCCTTTTTGAGGCAACAGGCAGTTGGCCCAAAAGGTGGGGGAACCATAAATAGCAGGTACAAAGAACAGCAGGTCCAGAGAATAGGTACAAGACAATTTCAGGGCGGGTTGGTCTGAACCCAGCCTGCCATGACATGTCCATTGTTCCCATACTGGTTTGCATCACTCCAGTGAGCACACCTGCAGACAATAGTTGGCAGTCATCCCACCTCACCTGGGCCAGAGCTCCTGCGATGGGATTTTTGGGTCTCAGTCCCAGTCCTTGTGGTCTTCCTTGGCGATGGTCGGGAGGCAGATGAGGGAGCTTGGGACCGTCTCTTACACTCTTAAATTAAGATGGAGAATTTAAGGGTACTGTACCTCCACCCCTTTATGCAATTACAAATATAAAATAGAGGTGGTGTCCATACCAGGAATGAAGTTACGTAAACAGTAGATAATGTGCCAGTAGACAGCACTTGGGAAGTGATAGAATACTTGGGGGGATGTGTTAAGCAATGACATATGATGTGCATGGGGCATGGGAGGATTCTCACTGAAACAAATACATTCTTTTATCACAGGAAGCATTGAACAGAATTTGGTGTGGGAAGGAAGACTAGGGAAGAAGATGATGGGATAATGGTGTGATGGTGTTACTAACTGGAGTAATCACAATCCTGTCTGTAGTGCATGTTTAAATAGAAGGGAAGTAAATAGCCAAAGGAACTAAAATGTTACTGGTTTTGCTACTCCTAGGTTTAGGGTAGGTGAGGCCTTTTTTGGAGGGGAAAAAGTTTTTCTTTGGTTTATGCACACTAGCTTGTTTGAATTTGGTAAGTTTTGTAAAGTACAACAGAAGCTGACACAAACTTTTAAAATCCTTCGGCATATTTTAGTTTTGCATCTCTGAAACTCCTCTTAGTCCCTGCTTATGTGTCTTGTTTTGAAGTACCTGTCTCAAGGTTTGTTTGCTCATGAACCTTACTTTTCAGATGGCAGTCACAGAAATGTGACAGCTTGGCCTTTGAACTTCAAACAAAATGTACCCTGGGCATTTATACATGCTTCTGCCAGAACAGATATATGTTAGTAAACTCACAACTGTTTCAAATTCCACAAAGCATATTTTTGCATTTTCTCACAGGCCTCTCTGAGTTTAGAAGTTCCATATAAACTCAGAAAATTCATTTTATATCCTGAATGTGCCATTCTAGTTCAAAATTATCTGTGTTTAATGTCATTAATTTTGGATAGGCAGGTTCTCAAGGGTTTTTTTATTTTTTCCTATAATAAAAATGACCTCCTCGCTTTTTCTTCCTACTGCTGAAGGGGCAATAGAGTCACTTGTGGTGCTAAACCCAAAAAAAGAACATTCATCCTAACTGTCAAGAAATCCATTATGTGCCATGTCCCGCTCTGGTTTGTTGTCTTTTTCACACTGAGCAATACTACCATCCTATGTGCTCTTTATGTAACATTCCATTTTATTTTTTGTTTTCCTCTAGCATATGCAAACAAAATGCAGATAGTGCTTAGACTTGGTTAAAGGAGACTGGAGATCAGGAATAAACAATTATAAAAAGAGAGGCAAGGTTCTGTCACATGCATTTTTGTACTTTTTTACTATGACTATCTTTTTCACTCATGATGTCTGCCTTCTTTTACAGTAAGGCATCAAGCAAAAGTCTCATGTTCAGCTTCCTAGCCCAGAAAACTAGCTGTGGCTGCTGTCTGTCTTCTTTTGTTTCAGAGAAGTCATAGTATAGGGTTAAAGTGATTACTAAAATTGTAAGAATTGTAAATGGGTAACTGGGGGGTAGAGAACTGAAACTGCTAGAAACGGGATCTTGGGAACCGAATGCTAGCATTACTATAATTATAGCTATATTGTTTTAACTGGATCAAGTATGACTCTGTCCAGGTAATAAATCAGGGAAGAATACCCATCAGGTGATTTTTAGATGAAAGATTGTTAGTAATTGAATATAATTACTGTTTGACCAAAATCACAAGAATTCATGGTTGGGTAAAATCAATGCATACAATAGAACAATATGGGTTTAATAATTAATATATATTTATGTAACAAAAAGTATAAAAGCTTGTCCATTGCGAATCAATGTTGGAGTCAGATTTGGGGTTGTACCTAGATTCCCAGAGCTCTTAATAAAGCACCTGCATATAATCATTCTGTGATTATGTGTTTCCAAACTAACAATACTCTTGTCCAGAATTTTGAGCCAGAAGAATTACAGCTACAATTTCAGTACAACTTCAAGTCTTACTGCTAAGAATTTTGCTATGGTTGTTTTTCTTGACATTTTATAAGGCAGATGGCCACAGACCTCATAAAATCTTGCAAGATAACTAGCTGTCTGTTACTGCCCCTCTCACTGCTTTTCCTCATAAGCTATAAAGAATAAATTCATAGACTGATTAAGTTCATTGGGAGGCAAAATGACTTATTTGAAAGACTGGCAAGGTCATTCCCTACATCTAGTGTGTATAAATTCCATCAAAGTGGATTTAATGTGAGAACTGTAGAGGATCTCTACAAAGACTAGCAGGGAATACCACAGCTAGATACATCTTTGTAAATCACTGGGTCTTGCTTTTGGATATAATACTAGTGCTTTAACTCAAGAACATTAGGATGCATAACATAGACTCAGAAAAGAAGACTTTTAGAAGACCAGAGAAAATTATTCCTTAATACTAGAACTTTTATTGTATAATATAGTTCAGAGGCTCTTGTACCTTACAGCATGGCTGATATGTTACATAAGGTTTCAAAGGAATCTCATATTCAGTGTTTTTGTATCCTCCCTTCCAGTTTCTCCCATCCTTGGTTCCTTGTTTTAAAATCAATACAAAGGCTGATGTTTAAATACTATTTATCTGAATCTTTGAAATTTGTAAGAGCAAAGTCAATAAAACATCTTCATTTACAGTCAGTTTTAAAATTTGAGTGTGTGTGTGCATGATCATGGATATGTGTAGATTCTTGCTTATCCTAATCATATGTTTATTCCCATCCAACTATATCTAGTTAGATTAAATTACGTTTTTTCTCCAAATCTACTATTTATTTATCTCCTGCTAATATGAGCATTTGTGCTTGAAAAACATTCCCTGTAATCAGGAATATTTCTCTGGATTTCTCTGGGGCTATATAGGTTCTGGTTGAATGTCTGTGCTAATTTTCACAAACTATTTGTTTGGGGTTATAGACATCAGGGATTTGCTCTATGGAGACACATTTGCTTACTTTGCCATGGTGCCAGCAAAACAAACTTTCAAGCTTTAGGCACAAAGACAGCGACTTTAGGAGAACAGAGGCAATAGCTCTCAAATATACCTATCTATTTCACTTTCCCAAATGGATATCTTGTATAAATAACTACATAATATTTCCATCATAGCCATTAATGTGCAGGGTTTACAGCATATATTTAAGTTGAATAGATTTTAGTTTACCCTTGAGAGAAGGGCAAAGTCTCAGTAGGGCAACCTTGCTTCCTTTAGACAAGATATAAGCTACAACTGTGCAACTGCAGAGCAGATCTAAAAATAGCTTTCTGGCAGTACAGTACAAAGCAATGAAGTATAAAAGCAAGCAAGATACTCATTCTTGTACTGCAGTTACCTGCTCACTGGAGATTTTTCTCCGCTTTAATCCAAAGTATTATGAAAAAAAAAAACCCAATTTAATACATAAGCACATAAATTTTTCTATTATATAAATTAACTGTACTTCATGGAGTTGCAACTGCTCAAACTCGTTCAGATTATATAAAGGAAAAGACAAGGTGTCACAGTACAAAAAAAAAAAAAAAA
>VYXD01005955.1:57475-78103 GCA_013397195.1 Hylia prasina
TTTTTTTTTTTTAAGTTTTGGGAGCTGCCAGCAACCTAGTGAAATCCAAGGAGAAAAGCAGTGTCCATAGTCTTTGAGAATCAAGGTTTTTTTATCAACTTTCATTGACGTTTATAAAATGGGGAAATCTTAACCCTCAACATCTCTCTCCATGACCAGAATCACTGATGACTTGTTGAGACCTTCCTCTACAAAGAATCTTCCATTTATAGTATCAGCCTGTGCTGGTTTGAAAGCAAAACCAGTGAGACACTCCAAGTCAGAAGTACAATTTAATAAGAAGAAAAGAAGAGAATTAAAATAAAGTAAAAAAAAAAAAATTCAATAGTATAAAATACCACTGACANACCTGGTTCCAACACGTCATGAAGATGGTAATAGAATACATACTTTGGGCACATCTTACATTTTTAACCTAGGACACAGCCTTAAACAATCTTTTCTCTTTCCAGCTCCTTAAAGATAGGTTTTAGAGAACCAGAATTTGTTTATAACATTTCTCTCTTTGTAGAAAGGTTATATAATGAATGTTGAAATCAAAATACTAAAATTCTCTCAAATATTTTCAAAACAGGAAGAATATAGGATGGTTGTAGAGTACTTAACATTTTTAAACTTCCTTGATTTGGAATCACAAGGACCATCTTTACTCTGAGCTAAAGTCTTAGGGAATATAAAAAGAGTGCCACTCAAGCACTTGAGAAAAGTTCTTTGTGGCTACGTTCATATCAGAGGGAACACCAAGTTCCTTGTTTGGGAGTCAGTGCTTATCCACTGGAGGGTCAGAGATGAAATTTTGCCTTCAGGAAAAATCTTTTTCCAAAAAAACTTCTACCATATTTTGTTTAAAAGCCTAGCTGTTGCTCTTACCCATGCATGTCAAACACATAGGTGCCAGTAAATAATTTGTAATAACAGATAGCATTATACTGTACTTGTGAATTGTGCACTAATCCACAAAATGCTCAGTGTAAATCCCTGCTCTATGGAAGCCTGGTTTTACTATTACCTTAAACTTCTAGTTTTCCCCCTTTACACCAGACAGTTGCCACCAATAGTCTTGAGATGTACTGATGAAGACTTTGAACTGCAAAAATATTAATGATAGACCAAAGGCATTGAAGCACAATCTGTGAACAGGAAGGACAAGACTTAAGCAAGAAGACTGTCTGCAGTGAAGGGAAAAAAATTTACAGTCAACCTCTTCAATTTAGTTAGCACTTTCACTAAAAGGCGGATCATGCTACTCCTTTATTAACTTTGAAAACTAAAATAAGACTGCCTGGGGGGTACTGGCTGAGGTGATCAGAATGGCTGAACTGATCTACTGCTGCTTCAGAAACAGTCTAATAAAGCTAATGCTGAAGGTGGTATTTTACAAGTGCTTGTAAAAGTAACTGTCATACTCAGGAAAGCAGAAACTCCAGTGATTGTACCAAAAAGGGGGAAAATGAAAATGTGAAGCTGGTAGTGGATAGAGGAGAAAATAGCAGTTTAATTAACAACATAATTGCATTTGAAAATCAGTTCAGCCCTTCATTAAAAGGTAATTTGAAACTTGTAGTGAAAGAAATGTGTGTTCAAATATTCTAGCATGTACCAAAGCTGTACACAGACCAGACACAAGGTCACTAGAAAGTGAATGGCTTGAAAATGCCTAAAAGCATGACATTTTGAGGCAGCTTTTCAGCTAGTCTGTAACTACCCAAAGTGTACCTCCCTTCTGTGGAACTTCCCTCATTTACATGAGCTGAGAAGGTGACCTAATATTTATCACTGCATCTGGGAGTGGATGTAGGATTTTTGAGGAGAAGGTGGAAATATTTCTCTAGAAAACTGGTGAGACTGCAAATGGGGTGCTGGGTCCAGTTATGAGTTTGCAACTATAAGACATAGACATAGTAAAACTAGTGCATTAGAGGGCCATAAGGATGAACAAGGAGTTAAAGTAGCTGATCTATGAGGAGAAGCTAGGAGAGATGAGGCTATTTAGTGTGGAAAACCAAAGAATAAGGGGGACATCAACAATGTGCTTAAACACCTGATGGGTGGGATTAAAGAAGATGGAGCTTGAGTCTTGCCAGTGGTGTCCAGATTGCCGAGATTGACTTTGGAGAGCCCATATTGGAGACATTCAAAACCCTGATGACATCCAGAGCCACCTACTGTCCTTGACTCTGTCTTGAGCGGGGCATTGGTCTTGATGAACTCCAGCGTTTGCTTCCTGCCTCAACCATTCTAAAATTCTTTCACCTGAAAAAAACTGATAAAGGGAGCATGGATGAAGAGATTATTCTTTTTGTTATTGTTATTACCATGAAGATTTATAATTTAGTATTGATAAAGAAACTGAAAACTAGTTCTCTTGAAGTGAACTATGCAAGTGAAATATGCAAGTGTGTGAAAAAAAATTTGGATTTTTTTTCTTTGTTTCTGATGTGCTTTTGGAGGATAGCTTATTTAGGCTTGCATATAGTTTAGAAGTGCTTAACACTTCTAAAATCATGGGGAAGAAATAAAATGTCATTTCAGACATTTATTATTGCAGACTCAAAGTTCTTGGAGCAAGATCTGGGCTCTTCTCTTCTGGCTAGTTCATTCTACATTGAACTTTTACAGTACTGTCCCCCCAAAAAAGGACTGCTTGGGTTTTTTTTCAATTGCAGACTCAAAGTTCTTAGAGCAAAATCTGGACTCTTCTCTTTTGGTTAGTTCAGTCTACATTGTCCCAAAAAGAAAAAGGACTGTTTGTTTTTTTCCAGGTAGCTGCTAGATCAAGTAACTTCATGTAGTAAATATAGGGTATTCTAAATGGCTTGGAGAAAATAGTACATGAAAAAGAGGACATACTCTGAGCACGACACAAGATATATTTTTGTCTGTTCTAGTCACACACACAAAAAAATCACAAGTCAAAGGAAGATTAAGATGTTCCTATTTCTTCATAGCACTTGTACAGGGGTCTAAACCATTCAGGGTTTAACCTGTACTTCCTGCAAAGTAAAGTTGCTGTTAACTTTTGAGGCATGTGGCTTTGTCTAGAATTTTGTTAGCCTGTGATTTGGAAAGAGTGTCTCTGTTTAAACCTTTAAAGACTAAAATCTCATCAAAAACAAAGCATTGCATTCTGCAGCATTAACTGTAAGAGGAGATATCCCTCAGCAGAAATAAAAGAAAATGAGATTCTCCTGTTCGGTAAGGTAAGCAGTCCACCTAAAAATTTCCTTATTAATATAGAAGTGCACACATTTTTATAACACATTTGTTTCCATAAAGCTTCTTTAAGGTTGTGTGGGAAAGTCTTCAGGCCCTGTTCCCATGCAACAAGAAAGCATATGATTTGCTCAGCACCCTAGGAATAAGTCATGAAGTGGTGACAGGATCTCTTTAGTAACTGGGGTCCTAACACAGGAAAGAAATCTATCTCCAGCAAAGCCTATGAAAACTGCTCCTGTCTGTTTATCTTGGCTGACTACCAGATATCCAACCTAGCTGTTCTCTCACTGCCCACCTCAACAGAACAGGAAGAGAAAGTAAGATTAAAAAGAATGTCAAGACAAGGACATCACTTAAAAATTACCATTGCAGGCAAAACAGGCATGATTTGGGGAAAAATAATTCATTGACAATTAAAATAAAGTTGGATAGAAAGGAACAAAAGACAAAAACTGAAGACATCATATCATACACCCCTTATTCCCAGGCTCAGTTTCACTTCTTCATTTCTGACTTTTGGCTTGCTCCAACCTCCAGAGGCCACAAAACAGTGGTTTTGGTGAGACTGTAATAAGCTCTTCTCTCCTAATTCTTCCTCTTCAAATTTCTCACCTGCTCCAGCATGGATCCTGTCCATGGACCATAGTCCTTAAGGGTAAATCTGCTCCAGCATGGGCTCTCCATGGTTCACTGTTCCTTCAGAAAATAGTCCACTTGCTCCAGTATGGAGTACTATATGGACTATTATGTGAAGGGCTGCTCTATCGTGCTTTCTCCTACAGGCTGCAATGAGCTCCATGACCAGCTATTTTTTTGGAAATAGTGAATATTTCTTTCCTATTGAAAGTACTGAATTTGGAACTATAAAAATGTTCACTGAATAGGCAGCAGTAAATGATATAAGCAAGTAAAACTCTTAATCACTGTATTGAGAAGTAGGAAAACTTCTTTCCTAGAGAAAAGGATTTTATTACCACTATAAAAAAAATTCTGTTGGGTAGACATATGTGACAAAATATCACATCAGTGTCAAATCAACACTACATTTCCAATGTCCGTATGCAATAAGTTAATAATCTTCCTAAAAAAAATTCATGTCCTTTCTCATATCCCTTTCAAGGTTGAATTAGGCCAGAAATAATTTTATTTTTTTAAAAAAATTGTTATTGCCCATTTATTAAATCGATGTCCTGTAAATCTCTAGCCTGCAGAAGTTCCAACTCAAAAATTAACAACACAAAAGCCTTGCTGAATATTGTGTTTGTTTCATTACTAAAGTTGAATTGCATTATAAGGTTTGCTATGTATAGTAAAATAATTATTTTTAATTCTATGGAATGTATAGATGGGCAGGTGATAAACTTCTTATAAAAATCATCTTTTTGGAGCACATATAGTAGCCAAAAAAGCATCAATTAATTTATTAGTGTCTGTTTTGCAGATGAAAAGTACATAATTTATTCATAGTTTTGTCCTCAAATGCTCATTTAAGGCTGAAACCAATGAAATGGAAGGAATGGAAGTCAGTGCTAAATAGGCATTGTTTTACATTGAAAAAATGTGTGTTTCCGTAGTTTAAGCAACCAAATAATGATTACTATCTTTTCACATTCATTTATCAGAAGAAAATGGTGTGAATAGCTCATATATTCTGCTGCTTCTCAGGAAAAAAAAATAAATAGGGTGGAGAAAAAGGAAAAATAAAGAAAAAAAGGGAAAAAATAATATACAAAATATACTGACAGAGAAACCTACAGAAGGGGCAAAGATTCTTTATCCCTAAAAAAATCATAACTTTTCTCATGTAGAACATTTATATCAGTTATTTCCCTCTCAGGGGATTCCTTTAAAGCATGGTTCTTAGACTATTGCACCTCTGCTCTTCCTCTGCAAAATAAAAAATCCAACATCTTCTGCATTCTAAGCTATATATGTGAAGAGGGTTTACAAAGGTCACAGAAATGGACGTTATATTGACTGATATAAAAAAATTAGAAAGTTATACATTTATACAAAAGCTATGTAACATAACTACAAGCTCGCTGGATTTCATGCTACCTCTGCAAAAACATACTTCTTTGTAATGCGAAGACTCAAAGCATGTATCTTAATAGACATGTAGAAGCACTGTTAATAATACCAGACCAGTTTGCAAATATTTTTCTGAAATAATATACACCAAGTGTTTTTAGTGGATAAAATAAGTTATTTTATGGATCACCATGATGTTACCTATAGCTTCCTGGAAATAAATAAAACACAATATAAACATGCCTTTTCTGTGTCAGAAATTTTTTTTTTGATTCGTGAAAAATTATTGCCACAATTTTAAACCCAATGTTAACTTAACCATGAAAAAATTTGATGTTCTGGCTTTCTGTCTTGCTAAAATTTTTGTTTCTCTTTTCTTTTTGTGTTCTACTACAGAAGTTAAATATCGTGCTGACAGTATCACTGTCTTATGGTTTAAAAAAGGTATATGTGTTCTACTGTGATGTAAATAATAAAGCCTTTCTATCTAGTCTATAAAAATACCAGATAGCAATGCATTTTGGACAACTAAAAATGCTGTCCTTATACCTTTTATATAGCTGCATTTGTGAAAAAGATTTTGAAAGACCTTGTGATGCATAGGTAGTCACTGCAAAAAATTCAATGTGTTCCTCACAGAGCACTAAACATTATGTTTTATTCTCCTCCCTTTACAGACTACATCAGATCCCATTGGTGTTGCACATGCTTTTCTTGGCCTATTGATTATGTCTACCTTGAAGTGACTGTATTTTCTGGTTCAGCAAATGTAGACTGAAAATCTTACTCTCATATTTCTTAACTGAGATGCTACAAGATCAGCCACTAGCGGGACTTATCATTTCTGATCAATGGACGTGGTGGATGAAAATGTTAAAAGTACCATGAAATCAGGATGGTGTCTTGCTGCTACTGGTTGCTAGTATTTTCCAAAGGCAATCTGTTCCTCTTAAACTCTGGGAAATACTAGAATTCTTTCTAAATAATTTAAGCATATAATTAAAATTCTGCAATAAAAAACAAAATTTAGACACTGTACTTTGTTTTTCATGTAGGAACACAATACAAGACATAGCACTGTGACAAAAAATCACATATGATCAAATCATGAAATCATAAAATGGTTAAGGTTGGAAGGGATTTCTGGAAGTCATCCAATACAACCACCTTCTTAAGCAGGACTAACCTAGAGCAGACTGCCCATAACAATGCCCAGAGATTCTAGCACTCTAGAATTATGTTAATAGATACTAATGTGTAAGATCTAAGTGTTCTGTGGTGAGGTCAGGAAGACTTGAACTTTTGCTAGTTGTACTGCCTATCAAAATAATTTCTTTTCTTTCTCCTCTCTTGTCTACTTCCTAGGCATAAACCTGAAGACTGAAAAGAAGTTCAGGAGACTATCACTGAATGGCTTGTCACCTTATATAAAATTTTTTTGACTTTTTAAGGCACCTCGATTTTAATTACTGGATAAACAGACTATATGTATGATTTGTGTATATAGCTACTCAATACAGTTTTGATTTCATTTGAACTGTGCTGTTTAATGATTATAAATACTACTCTACCTTGCATTTTCTGCTTCATTAATATGATGAGTCATGACATAGCACTTAACTAAATGGTTGATTCTATTAGTATGAAGTGTTATGGCTGAATTATGATTTTAGCCAATAGCCATGGGGTGCTGGCCTTTTGTTATTCTTTATGTTTGCTGAGACTTTCTAAATTGTTTCTCAGATAATGCCTCTGAAATGCATTTTCTATTTATTTATAAAGAATATTCTATGTGAAAATCATAGAATAATAGAACAGTTTGGATTGGAAGACACCATAAAGATCACCTAGTTCCAACCCCCCTGCCATGGGTAGGGCCACCTCCCACTAGACTTCTTCAAGCCCCAGACAAGTTAGCCTTGAACACTTCCAGGGATGAGACATCCACAACTCGGTGATGTGCTCCAGTGCTTCATCATCCTCATTGTGAAGAAGGCCAATATAGCGTCAAGAAGGTCATCATAAGTTCATAAATTATTTACACTGGCTCTTTCATTTCATCCTTTCAAAATCCAACCTTAGTGCTGTCTCAATTTTTCACTTCCTTCTGGCAACAGGAGGAGCATTTCTGCTATGCTCCGACAACATCAATGTATACAGGAAAACATAAAGAGCACAACGCTACTTTTGGGTTTTTGTTTCTTTTTCCTCCTGATTTTTTCTTGTGACGCCAAAATGGGATGAAAAGAGATCTGGAAGGAACAGAGATGGGATAGTGGACAGTTCTGCTTCCTTCTGTGAGTATTCTGAGGTAGTGCAGACTGAGTTTATAGAAATAACTATTGAATTTAGATTTTGTTCTTTGGCTTGTGTATCATAGCGGCATTTTATGAACCATATTTAATATTAATCCTGACAAGTAATTGCACTGTGAGGGGATATATGCAGAGCACCCACTTTTGGACAACTAATTTAGCTACCTCATTTACATTTTTTCCACCTAGCTTCTCCAGGTTAGAATCCCTTTGGTAAGGGACCTGAACTGGACTGTACCCTTGTCACAATCTGCTAATGCAAGCAGGATTCGTGATGGTTTGAGTGATCTCAGAGCACAAAAGACATAGCAGGGGACAACAGCAATTTTACAACTCAATATGCGATAGAATGGCAGAGAGAGAGAGAGAAAGAATAGAGAGAGAGAAAAGGGAGTATAGCTACCAACAGAGAGATGAGTCCTTGTGGCGTCCTGCCAATAGATCCGTCTTCTTTCCATCGGGGAGATCTCAAATTCAAGTAACTTGGGGGGGTCTCTTTATAGTCCCTTTTCGAGGCGACAGGCAGTTGGCCAAAAGGTGGGAGTAGGATAAATAGCAGGTGCAAAGAACAGCAGGTTCAGAAAATGAGTGCAGGACAATTTCTCAGGGCAAATCGGTCCGTAACCAACCTGCTGTGACATGTCCATTGTTTCCATACTGGTTTGCATCAGTCCAGTGAGCACACCTGCAGACAATAGTTGGCAGTCATCCCACCTCAGCTGGGCCAAAACTCCTGTAATAGGATTTTTGTGTCCCAGTCCTTGTGGTCTTTTTTGGCGATGGTGGTGAGGCAGATGAGGGAGTTTGGGACCATCTCTTACAACCCTGGACTGAAGAAGTTTCCTTTTCTCCGCAGTCCATGAAGAAGTTTGAGATGCTCTAATGGAGGCCCTGAAGCCTCTCTGGGTGATATGCTCAAAGCTCAACCTGTAGCACCTGGGATCTGTGCTTTCCTGAACCTGCATGAAGACTCTAGTTAAATAAAGACCTCATTCCTTTGTAAAACATCCATGCATAGGAGGCTCAACCCCAAATGTGAAACCTGATTCTTTCAAGGAAGAAATTATTCTGGTTTTGGATCCAACTGAATGGAAGAGGACAAGGTGGCAAGCTGGCAAGACCAAACCACATCTTCATCTGTAGATTTGGAATCTGGAGAAATAGGTCCTGCCATGAATTCTGGTGTTCTTCTCTTGTATTGGACTTCGGCTTTGAAAGCACAATGTATGCTATGTAAAAATGTATAACATTATTTGATCATTAGGAAGAAGCAAGTTGTACTGGCTTCATTTCAGGTATGTGGGTAGGAGCAGAGACTATATGAGGGAAACAACACAGTATCAAAGATTTATTTCCTAGCACCAGTGTACAAGTGTGAATGGGATAAGTGAACACATGAGAGCAAAAAGGCCCCTAATTGTGGCATTTCTGAAGTTTTTAATGTTTGATTTTTATGACTCTGATGTTTTGGGCTTTTTAACAAAGAGGTAAGAGTTGGGGTAGAGGAGAAGAGGGGCTATTAACAGTATTTAAAAGTTTGCAAAGTTTTATTTTTTAAATGGTCATAAAATATGTCATAAAATCAAATTGTGGATTTTCTCCCAAATTTTATCTTTCCATTCTATCTGATGTGCAAAATCTGTGGCCATGCAAGTTATGGTGGAGCATACTAAACCCATTCACAATACTACCTACCCTCTTGTTAACCAGCTCAGGTGAGAGAGGGTTAGGGAAAACAGGAATATATCAGTATCTTACACCTCCTTATTTCTGCAAAAGAGGGAGCACTCCCTAGGCTATTTCAGAGCAAATTAAAACACATTAATGCTAAATATTTATATTTTAAACCAATTTTAATTTTAAATAATTTGGTATACTTTGAACAAACTTAGCAGTAGAAGCCCTTGCACAGTCAGCTACAGTTGTTTTTCATGTAGGAAGAAGCACTGTATCTAATTTCTAAGTGAAACCAAATCATCAAAAGATTTGCCAGTTCTGTGTATCTACAGGATATGACTGCATGTTTAGTTGTGGTGTGTCCACTCTCTTCAATGTGCTTTTTTATTTTTGTCAGACATCAACTTTTCCACACTGCAAATGATTGATGTATGAATGCAAAGTGTCTGAAAATGGTAGTACAGAGTCTATTTATGTGTGCCTGTGTTCCTGTAAGTATATATAGAAGAGACAAGTAATTAAAGAAAAAAAATAAAATATAAGAAAAGGAAAAAAGTAATTGTTGCGCGGAGCAGAGGAGACATCATAGTTCCCAAGGCAAAAAATCTTTCCTCTTTTTGTTAAACCCTAGAGCTCATGTAGGAAAGAGCAATCTCACATCTTCACAAACATATTCCTACTTTTTTAAGAACAATCTCTGTCACTGAATAACAACTTAGTCCAAGATACAATTTTTCTGTTTAAAGTGGGAGATATTTATGTTTCCAGTGACAAAGGATTATGTACTTTATGAATAGTATGCTCTTTTTAATCCATTTTATTTCTCTTCTTGAAATTTTACTCATTTGAGTAGTACCTCTGTCATGGTTTAACCCCAGCCAGCAGCCAAGCCCCACACAGCCATTCTCTCACTTCCCCACCAATAGGATCAGGAAGTGAATTGGAAGGGTAAAAGCTGGAAAACTCATAGATTGAGATGAAGAGAGTTTAATAAGGAAAGCAAAATCCACACATGCAAGCAAAGAAAAGCAAGGAATTAATTCACTGCTTCCCATGGGCAGGCAGGTGTTCAGCCATCTCCAGGAGAGCAGGGCCCCACAACACGTGACCATTATATGGGAATACAAATGCCATCACTTCAAACATCCCTTCCTCCTTCTTCCTCCCACTTTATATACTGACCATGAAGTCATGTGGTCTGGAATATCCCTCTGGTCAGTTGGGGTCACCTGTCCTGGTTCTGTCTCATGCCAGCCTCCCAAGCAGCCTCATATTCCTTGCCAATGTGTCAGTATGGAAAGCAGAAAAGGCCTTGGCTCTGTGTAAGCCCTGCTCAGCAATAACAAAAACATCTCTATATTAGCAAACCTGTGTTCAACACAAATCCAAACCAGCACCATACCAGCTGTTATGAAGAAAACTACCTCAAGCCAAAACCAGCACAACCTCCCAGAAGGCAAGAGGGATTTAAAAAAATTAGTATCAGAATGCAAAATCAGGTCTACTCACTCATGTATTTTAGTCCAGTCTTTTTTTATATATATAAACCAGTTAACTAATACTGCAAAATCCCACATTTGAAGAACAGTGCTAATATTAGTAAATTATATTACCCAATACAGTAGAGCTGTATTCATTCTGTCACCTTAAGATAACAAACATTGTGATTGCTATCATGAATAGATGATTCTATACATATTCAAAACCTTAGTCTCTTTTCTTGAGCTATTTTTGTTTCATGCATATGTGTGTGCACACTCAAGCCCGTGTTTAACTCACAATGGAGAAATTTCTATTCATTTCTGACTTCAAAACCACATTCTACCCACATTAAAAAAACTACTTTCCTTACTGCCGTGTGTTTAATGTGAATACGTGAAAAAGAACCCAACATCCAGTCATCTTTTTAATTTTTTTTAGTTACTCCTAATGCTTGTTTTTGGGAATTAACTCAGAAATGTAGAGGACACATGTAGAGCAACTGAGCTGATGGCAAGGACAAGTTGAAGCATTCAGTTAATGAAAATGTGATAAATGTAACTAGAATGAAAACAAATTTAAGGCAATGTGAGGAACCTGTTTTAAAAAGTTATTTGTGTTTTTACAGGGTTCTTGCACAGGTTTTTCTAGCCTTTTGGAGGACACATGGACTTCAATATGAACTTACTTGACTGGGATTTTAGTTATCACTCATCTGCTCTCTGCAAGGACCCTTAAGTAACTCAGTGAACTCTTGCTAGACTTTGACCCAAAACATTTACATTTTAATGGAGAAGACTAACCCAGATGGAAGTGAGTGAACTGCCCACAGCTGTGTTAAACTGTGGATGGGCTATAAAACTGTTAGGGGCTGGGTTTCTTTCCTTTTGTTCCTTTTTACTTGTGGAATTTTTTACCACGGAGTTGCTAGAAAGCTCTGGTGGCTAATTGCTTGAGACAGCAGAGAAGTAGCCAGGCTTCAGGGGAGGAGGGTGTCTGGTGGCACTCCTCTGATTTTGGGGAGTTTCTCTTGGAAGGGCAGAGGTGCTGCAAGAGTTGGGCAGGTAGCAGGGCTGGGGCAGCAGCCCCAGTTGGGCTGGGGCAGCAGCTGGCTCTCTCTCTCACTTTTGGTTTCAGAGGACAGTTGGAAGTGCTGCTTGGGAAGGGAATTCATTGCTGCCGTCATAGCCCAGCCCAGAGCTGTTTCTTCTGTCATGAGGTGAGCCTTTGCTTGTGTTATAAATGCATATTATAAAGTTGGCTTTTTTGCAAATATTAAGGTGTGTGCTATATGATTAATAACTTTGTTGTAAGGTTATAAGTTTTTATTTCTGCTATTAGTAAAAATTAGGCATAGTGGTAGTAGTTGATATAGTATGCTTAAAATGTCTGTTTGGTTGGGATAACATCCATTGAACATGTGAAGAAGACCCTACTATTGATATTCCAACTATCAGTATCTGCCATCTGAAGAAAGTATGGACCACAGCCCAAACTGGAGATGATAATAAAGACACAGCCAAGAAACACGCATGCTCTAAAAAGGCGGACCCAAGGAGGGGCCTAAACAGTTAACTGCTAAACTGCTAAACAGTTCTGGGGATATGGAAACTAGTTTGTGGAAAAGTGTTAGAAAGGGTTTTTAAAGAATGTCTCTGGAATAGCAGGTGTACTCTTGGCTACATGCCAAGTCACCTGGCCATTAATCCTTTGTTTAATTTTTTGTCTCCTAATTGTATTTTTATTTTTATTTTTATGTGAACCATGTTTTTCACACTTGTAAAAGCAGCCACTGAACTGGGACCTTATTAACACCCACTTCACTAAAAGAGTAACCTATCCTCATTTGCTCAGGTGCTCAGGATCTTGGGCTTGCCCCTCTGCCCTGCTGGGAGCTGGACTACTGCTGTCCCAACCCCCTGCTTCTTCTTCAGCACTTTCAGCAGGAAACTGCTCCAAAGTTTTGCTACACAGTAGCTCCACACCCCTGCCTGCCAAGACTAACAGCCACAACTTCTGAGTTTCTGAAACATCTCCTCCACCAGCCCAGGATTTTTGCTCATTCCTGCCATTCCAGCTTGGTGCTCCTCAAAGTCCTGCTGGGGCACAAGGATCAACAGCTTGAGGGATTTGTAAAGCAAAGCCTCTCTTCCATCCCTCCCTATCTCGACAAAGCTGCCATTACCACATACTCCCCCAGCCTGTGCCACATCGCCCCCTGCAGCTGCGGAGGAATCACTGCACCAGCCCTGCCCACCAGGGCCCACCAGCGCCCCTGCTGGCTGTGAGCAGAACTGCACCAAAGGGGAAAGTGCCTGCAGCCAAGAGAAGGCTGTCATGAGATTCCTGGTTCTGTTTGTTGTTGATGCCATAGCTGTTGTTATTTGTTTGTATGTATATATATTAGTAAAGAACTAGTTATTTCTACTCTCATATCTTTGTCTGAGAGCCCCTTCATTTCAAAATTATAATAATTCAGAAGGAAGGGGTGTGCAGAACCAGGAGGGATGAGGGAGGAGCTGCTCTCCCATGGAGAGCAGGCACCCTGTAAGGAGGCAGTAAAGTTTGAATAAAGCAAAGGTTTGCCATTGGTGGGTTTCTCTCCTCCTGGTTTTCTCCCCATTTCATTGGTCCATTTTGGCGGGTTTCCAATGTTCTGTAAACCACACCCCTGAGTTAGAACATAAAAGGAAGGCACTGAGACCCTTTCGGGGTCCTTCGGAGCTGAATAAAGGTCTCTGGAGGATCATATATTCTCGTTTTATTTCCCCGTGTCACCTGAAGAAGCTGCCAGCAGGGAGAATCTGCTTGGTAGCCCTCATCGCCCCAGGCCCTTAAAGCCTTGCTGCTCAGCATTGCAAAGAGGCTAGCTATCACTTAGACTGCCTGAGACACCCGAGGCAAAAAGCCGTTCTTTTAAGAACGGACCCCAGGAAAATCACAGCTTGTGAGATGGCTGAAGCCAAACAAGAACCCCAGCCGCGGGGGGAAACCTCTGATGCAGCTATAAAGGGGTTTATATTGTTTTCATTCCAAGGGAGGCTCCTGCCTTCCCTAGCAGACACCTGTCTTTCAAACCAAAACAAAAGTGTAGATGGAACCCTAAATATCTTGACCTTATATTCCTGGTCCCTGATCACTAAACAACACAGTTTTCATCAATTTAGACTATACTTTGGAATTTAAAGGACATGTAATTATTTTAAGGCTTTATTAATAAGAGGAGGCAAGTGAGGGCATCCTCACTGTTATTCATTACACTAATGTTTCTACCAGTTGCTGATCATATTTATACATCCGTATTTGTGGTTGTTTTAGTCCAAAGCAGTGAGCAAAACATGGAGTGAAATAATAAGTCTTTCTTTGCTAAGAACCCCTGACCTAGAAAAGTGTCAAATAACTCCTTATTGAACTTAAAGTCTGTTGCTATGCGTCAATAATGTTGCTTTAGTGCACCATTCCCATTAAATTTAGAAACACTTTTATGCATCATCTGGTGACTTCCATTTCTATATGAACCTTTCATACACTGCTGAATGGAAATATTATGGTAATGGGCTAGAAATTTATAGCTGTTCTTGCAGTACCAGCACAGATTAATAACATAGGGAACGCACTATCCCTTTAATAAAACAAAGGCTTAGAACACTGGGATCAGGATTGAGAGACCAGGAGCCATCTTATCCCATTCATTGTCTTCATTTCATTTGGTAATATGAAAACAGTAGAAATAAAAAATAGAAATAGAAATAAAGGGAGCAATGGGTTATGTGTAGGAAGAGCAACATTACTTCTTACCAAGTTTGTGCTGTTAAGTTTCATATTTATACTTGACAGTGACCTTTCACATATTTAGCAATTTCATCTAGAAATCTAGATAATTCTAGATTATCTAGATCACCAGATCACTTAGTATATTGAAGAGTTAGAATTTTTTTAGGACCTGTGCCACGGATCCTTCAAAGAAATGAGAGCTTTTTCATCAACTTCTGTAACCTTAGAATCAGGCTGTGAATGCAGAGAGTATTCAAAGTAAACTTGACCATTTTGTTAGGGTCAAAACATTGCTGGTTTTTTTTCCTACTATAATTTTGCCCTGTTATAGCCTATATCTTCTACTAGCAATGGTAACTCTTGAGGAAGTATTCAAAAGCATAGGATTTTAATTGTGATAAATGCCTTTCATATACAGATTAATAAATCATATTCTCTTCTGCTTACAATAAAACACTTAACTTCCAACTAATATTACATGAAGTTTAAATTCCACTTGCACCAGAAGAGCATGTCAGAGGCAGGAAAGATAAAGATATATCTAGAGATTTCCAAGAAAAGACCAAAACTCAGGACAAGAATCTATTCTTTTTTAGTTCTAGCACTAGCAGATTTATACCAAGAAAAGAGTGTTAACACAGACCTGCCCTTACTCAGGTGTCATGGTGCGTGGTTTCCCAGCTGAGCAACAACAGGGGTGCAACAGTCTCCCTGAGAGCTCTGCCAATCCCAGCTATTGCAGGTCTAGCACAAGAACAGAGAATAGCGACACTGGACTTGGGGTGGAAACAGAAGAAGCTTATTCAGTTTAGGAGACAAAACCCCAAGACCCCAGCAAAGGCTTTGCAAGGGATTTTATACCCCTAACAAAAGGGGCGGGCTTGAATTGAGAAACAACGAGGACAAGGTTAGGGATGAGTTTCAAGTAAGGTGACAGAGATACACAGCCAGCCGGGAAAGCAGGTGGAGGAGAGAAGGTCACGTGGGCCAATGGGGCATCGAGGATTAGGGGATTTCGCAGGCGGGGATTAGGGAAGAGGCTGGCTCACAGGGGAGACAGACAAGGGAGGTTCTGGAAAAGGAGGTAGGGATAACATAAGATTGACAACTAAATAGGAGGTTCCCAGAACTTAGGAGAATGGGGGTGTCTTGGGTTAATTGAAATTGGAGTAATGTAAACAAATGCAATCATAAAAAACACACTGCAACACTCAGGCATCTATCTTGGAGCACCCTAAATCCTTGCACTGATTTTGAGATTATTTGGTATGGAATGTTCTCTTGGGTTGGCAGGAAATGTAGAAATGAGGAATTTTTAAAAGGAGATAAGAAGTAAGAAGTAAGGAGTCCACTTCAGCTAATATGTAGTATTGGAGTACAAACATATTAGGGAATGTGCTCTTAACTGTCTAGGAAGTCTGGATGAGAGTAGGGGTTTCTAAAATATTTCACAGACACATTTCAACTATATTTTTTTTCTTTATTTCCAAAGACTGAAACCATGTCAGTCTAGGCAATACTTTTACAGTAGTAAAACTGACCCCTGCTAATCTAAGCAGTTAAAAATCATAATGCCATGTAATGTTTTAAGAAGTCTAGGGAGGAAGCACAGGTTTTTCACTATGTTAAAGTATACCTGATAAGATACTGAGCATCCCATACTTCCACAATTTTTATTTAAATATGAAAAATAGATATAGGCAAAAAATAAAAGCTATTTTAAAATCTGTTTTTATTTTCAAAATAAGGCAATATACAGAGAACAACGTTTGGAAAATTCATATTTTTTAAATTAAAGTGAGCAAAATCTTTATAAGACTCCCCAGCTGACATCATCTTATGGAAAACACTCTGTAGTTTGAAAAACAGATGAGATTTTTTAAAAAAGGATTTTGGAAATAAAGTATTTTTCAAAATCAAATCTGAAGTGTATTAATGCAGATTTTTTTTGTGTGGTGTTTATACCTGAATTCGGTTAACTTGGATTTTTCTGTGTTGTTTTCATTCTGTTCTTTGTGTTAGAGTTAAGGCCTAACATTGCCTATAGAGATTTTGTTATACCAGCATAGCATTATTTTCTATTTTCACCTCAAAAAATGAAGTTACTTCTTTTTTTTTTTTTAAATACTCAAGTCTTGGTTACAAAATAATATGACAAGTAAATCTATATTTCTCCTAGGGGCTTTTCTAACTGGAATTTTGCCCAGAATTACTTAGCTGCGAGGTAAGCCACAGTGGAAACTGACTGGAAATTCTAGAACATCCCTAAGTAACAATAGAACCAGGATACAAATAAAACTAAAAAAATTGTATCTTGGAAGGGACTTCTAAAGAATTTACAGAATAGTATTTATAAGCTTATTAATTGACATTTAATTACATTATGGTAGGAAGTGCTTTATACTGGGTCTTGTTTCAGCTTCAGCTGTTAAGTGCTGAAGTCAGGTAGTACATAATGTAGTTGGGGCCCTAGAAGGATGATGCTGTCCACTTGCCTCTGGAGCCTCTTGGTAGGGGTCCTGCTGGACTTCCAGGACAATCAGGTGGTTTCATAATGGGTCTGATATGGATAGTCTCCTTGTGCATTCTCAGGTCACTCGTTTTCACATGCAGACTAAACCAGCATAGGGAAGGATTTCACATAAAAAATAAATCCATAGATTGTTTAAAAGCAGTGCAGTTGTAACCCTGTTTAGTATTTTGCCACTAGTCCTTAGTAGAGAAACAATTTGCCATTACTACTCTTTGGGTCCTCATAATAGTAATTCATTGTACAACTATAAAAGCTTTTCTTTATAAATGTCACTTAAATGGGACAGCAACCCTGAGGCACTGACTACTGGAGTTTGAGTAATTTCAGCATTAAGAAACAGCCAATCCATTGCCATGGGGAGACAGCCTTTTACTGCTGCTGCCGCTGCTTTCTAAATGCTATGACCTGGCTCAAAGCCTGATTGCAAAGGCTTCAGGATTTTGGCAGGTGTGCTCTTTTGTAATTTTCCTGGCACTACTTTGTCAATGGTTATACCCATCAGTGAGAGATGGGATAGAAGTCAATTACATTCCCACTCTTTCCAAGAGGGCAATTCAGAAAAATAGAGCCTGAAACTATCCTGTTCCTGATGTGTAATTTGTAAAAACTCTTTGGGTTTTTTATATGTCTTTTTTTGTTTGTTTTGCTCACTGTAACAATTTCATGCGAACAGCAGCATTTAAGGATTTCCTGGCACAGTCTTCTGTATTTGGGAGGTTTGGATGGCTCAGAAAAACATGAATTTCTGAGGCCAAAGCCTCCTACACTCATATGTTTAAAATTAATATCTGGAACACAGTATTGCACTGATAGGATACGTCTTTAAATGACACCAAGATCAGTGGTGATGCCACATACAAGGAAAGTGGGAGGGAAGGGAAATGAGTAGAGTCCCTGAGCTATGTTTGCCTGTAGGAAGAGGTTCTAGCTAAGTAAATGTGTCATTGATGCTTAATAAATGTATCTTACCCACCTCATTACTGTTAATTCCTTAAAATTAAACTAATCATAGTTCTATATTCATAAGTCATCTCTTCCTGTCAAAATGTCTCCTTTTCTCCCGCTTTATTCATGCAGCAGATGACTGACACATTCTGTGTGGAGCAAAATAGAGCGTTCAGTAAAAACTTTTTCTCATCCTTGCTGTTAATAAAAAATTCCATTAAACTTGTTTTGATTTGAAAACAAATTTTTTACTCAGTTTTAAAGACTTCAGTGTTCTTTAATATTTCCTTGGGAAAATGACAACTTAACTAAGTTGTAAAATTTACAGCCTTCCTATTGCACAGAGGGAATTTTTAAAAAAGGGAATGGCAGCTCAGTAGCAACAGGTTTTTTGGGCACTATGTAGGTCAGTAGATTATATTTGACAATGAGTGTCTATAGAGACTGTACAGTCTCTCAGTGTTTTTATGGTTTTAAGCAGAAAGACTTTTAAGCAGAAAGGTGGAGGTGATTACACAGCCATATGTAGGTAGCAAACAGAATCACAGTAGGCTGGAAGGCAACGTGGAACCTCCAGCTCCAAGCAGGGCCAATGCTGACCTGAAACCAATTTTCTTGGGGCTTTATCCACTTGAGACTTGAAAACCATTAAGGTTGGAGGCTGTAAAACCTCTCCAGGTACACTATTCCACTTTTTGATTCTCCTCGTAGGGGAAAAGTTTCAGCTAATGCAACTCTCTTGTTTCATTTTATATCTGTTGTATGTCATCTGCTACCCAAAGTTATTCCATAGCCATCCAGACACGTCTTATCTCTGTGTATACTTCACAGTTCACCTCAGTTTGGAATACTTTACAAGCTTGATGACAGAGCACTCCATTTCCTCCAGGTAGTTGATAAATGTATTAAACTAGTATAAATTCCTGTCGTATTTTGCTTTTAACCAGTGTCCAGTACCCTTTTAAACCATTTACCCATTTAATAGTCAACATATCTTAAAGATGCTCTGAGAGATCATCTAGAAAGCGTTGCTCTTGGCAAGATAATTGACATTCACTTCTCACTCCTTATGTATAAATTCAGTTCTTTCGTTTAGAAGGAAATCAGGGTGATTTTGTAACATTAATGTCTGGTAAATGCTGGTTACCATTCCAGTTACCTTTTACTTCCTTCAGTTGCCCAGAATGTGCATCAACATTACTCATTCCATGATTTGATGGGCATGAATGTTAGGCAAAACCTTGAGTCATGCTTCATACTTTTTCTGAGGATGAGTGCCATATTTGTTTTTCTTCAAATAAAAGGGCCATTCCTGATTAAATAACATCTCAAAGATGACAGTGTCATAGTGACATCTTGCAGCTTTCTTAGCACACCAGATTGATTTCATTAGGTGCTATGGACTTGCATAGAATGAGATTTATTGAACAATCCCTGAATCAATTCTTTTCCACTCCTTATATATTGTCTTCTTGAACATTATGCCCCAGGCAGAAAGACCTCAGAGACTTTGTTGGTAAAGGCTAAGGCAAAGAAGGCTTTGGATATCTCAGCTTATTTTGCTAGTTGTGCTATTTTTGCTTTTGTGCTGTTTCAGCTGTGCTACTTGTTATTCAAGTAAGTATTGGAATTCCTAGGAATAAAGCATGAAAATGTTGCTAAAAGTCCAAGACTCTATGGTAAAATGTATTCATTTTACCAGAGAACAGCACTGCCAAAAACATCATGTTTCTGAAATAAGAAACTTAAGTGGTTAATATTTTTAAACCTTAAAATATACAAGACAGAAGAATAATTTACTGTCTCCCTTTTTTTCTAAAGGTTGAAAGACCTTTTTGCTGTTAAGTTTCCAAGTCAGCTTTTCCAAAGAGGGTTGTTCTCAAATTGTGTAGAGTTCTATCAAGGGCAGAACATGCTATTGAGTTAATTGTCTTCACATATCTGACCTATTATCTGCATTATTTTTCCACATGTGTTCATGTTTTCATAGAAAAATGTACATACATACACATACAAATATCTATATATTTGTATATAAAGTTGGGCCTTTAGTACATCCTTAGAAGCACAAGGGAGGTAAGATTTCAGAATGCTTTGAGTCAAGAATGAGCCCTGGAGGTGTCGAGTACAAGACAATTAACATTTTTTCCTAGAATGTTTTGGATTGGAATGGACCTTAAAGTTCATCTAGTTACAAACTCCTTTGCCATGGGCAAGGACACGTTCCACTAGATCAGGCTTTTCAGAGCGCCATCCAGTCTGACCTTGAACACTTCCAGGGATGGGGCATGCACAGCTTCTTTGGGCCACGTGTTCCTGTCTCATAGTAAAGACTTAATCTATCAATGACTGTTTTGACATTGTATCTCTGCAAGCACAAAGAGGATGCATGAAGTCAAATGCAAATTGAGAATAATAGTAAGAATAATAATGACAGGCACTATTTGGGGGACTTAGCATGCTTAAATAGTCTCTTGAGATCACCCATCAATCCTGCAATATAAATATTGCGAAATATCTATGCTCTTGTACAGCTTTGAGGGTTTCTAAAAGAGATTAGAACAAAGGCGCAATAGAGGAAAAAAAAAATTTAGAATGTGCCAGCCAGGTTAGTGTCTGTCCTAGGTTAAAAATGTTAAGATGTGCCCAAAGTATGTA